>CM021107.1:402218273-402262661 GCA_007115665.2 Sequoiadendron giganteum | reverse complement strand
GATCAGAGAGGCCCAGTCGTAATGTTCTTTCCTGCTGATTATTTTGCCAATAATGTAGAACATCCACAGCTGGAAGGATTTTCCCTCTTCTTGCCCAGTGACTCTGCTGAGTAGGGTGATTAACACTCTGTGCTCATCTTTGAATTCTCCTCTCCCAACTAATTTGGGCAAGCTGGTTCTCTTCGTTTTTAACCAATGTTCAACCATTATAAGCGAACACCTATCCTTCGAAGCCTCGAATGCCTTTTCGCATTCTGTCACGGATATGACCTTCTTGGTAGGGCATGGTGGAATTGCAAAACAAGTCTCTATGTCCATCGGGTTCAAGCTGCAAATCACCCTTCCGTCCACTGACATGATCTCTCTAGTAGTAGGGTTGTAATGCTTTGTGCAAGCAGTTACAAGCTCGATGCTCTGTAAGGTGATCGGAATGGATGCAACTTGGAATAAACCGGATTCTTCTATGTTCTGCAATGTAATTTGGTTCATGCCCTCCAAGTCCTCAGAACTAACCTCTGGATTTTTTTGCCATAAGTCTGTGTCAGTCGTTTTCAGGTAATCATGGTATAAGACCGTTTTGGTCTTGTATTGTACCTGAGAGTACTGCATTCTGAAAACCTTGAAGATTGACTGGGCACTTGACCCTGTTTTGACACTTTTCTGGAACTGCTAAAAACAGCCTCGCCAGGGGTAATTTTTACGAAAATTTTTGAGACATGGGTTTCGTTGAGAATGATTTTCTAAACAAACCCAAATCGTCAGAAATTCGGAAAAATGAGTTTTTCTTTGACATGCAAGAGCCCTTTGGTGGCAGAGGCAGCGGGGTACCAGAAAGTGATTTTTTCTCGAAAAAATCCAACACATGGGTTTTGTTCGTGCTTCAAAGCTAAACAAACCCAGTTTGTCTGTTTTTTAATATTATGACTTTTTTCGGAAACCCTAAAAAATAGGGGCAGCAGGGCTACTTTTTCTAGAAAAATCTAACATGTGGCTTTTGTTGAAAAAGTTGTGCTGATCATACCTAGTTGGCCAGATCTGTGATTATCTGTCGTTTCCTGTGACATGCAAAGAAATATAGACAAAAATAGAGGAAGTAGACAGAAGATGGATTGGAAGTTATAAACTGCCACTTTATAATAATCTGCCTCTGGAAGCAATCTCTGGGGAAGAATACTTTTACTGCCAATGATCTTCAAAAATATTGAAGATCCATCCAAAACCTCTGCCAGATCTTGAAAACGTGTTCTTGGGAGCTATTTGATGTTTTATCCTTCAACCTGCAAAAAGAATAATGAAGAATGGGACGCCTAGCATGAATATATGGTGATTAGGGTTAAGATCCACGAAGTATGGAAGATAACTCATCATTTAGGTCTGATTTGGAGTTCCAAAAAGTGATTTCCACTGATTGTGGAGTGTTTGGCCTCTTTTTGGCTCCAAATTTACTAACTCAAGTCAACACTTTTGCTTTGACTTCCTTTAGGCGTCCATCCTTGAAGTTGATCATTTTTGTCCATTTTGCGAGCTGAAGTGCTCTCGTTTGATCTTTGATTCAGGTTACTTAGTTGATCTCTGGCAGTGGCTAGCAGTTCTGTTGTTGAGGTGGGATCAGCATGATGAGATATGCCTGGGAGGGATTAACTCAGAAAACTGAGTTCAAGCCTCCAGAAAGAAGGGCGCCTTTCCTTGAGAGGGGCGCTTTTGACAATGCCTTAGTCAATTTTCATTGAATGTTCTTCGTTTTGACCTTTTTAGACCTCTTTTGCTTTTATCTGACGTCCTCAATGCTTAGATGAATTAGATGACTTTGCTTGACGATGCATCGGGTAGCTAGCTCAGTCTTGCTCAGGATGACTGACTTCTTAGTCGAAGCTGGTATGTTTAGGTCCTTCAAACTAAAGGGTGCCCTTGGCCAGCAGGGGCGCTTTTAGCTTTTGCTTGGTTTTCTTCATACTGTGAACTGCCAGTCTTTGACTTCCTCCATTAGATGATTGATTTGTCGAAAGTTCTTTCTTATAGTTCCACTGACGAGATAGGTCATAGCTGAGGTCATCCTGGGAGGCAGTGAAGATTCTGACTGAATCTGGATGCCCTCAAGAAAGGACGCCTTTCCTCAAGAGGGGCACTTTTAGCCATGCCTTGGCCATTTTTTGGCTTGTCTTTCCAATTCTTCAATTTTAGCTTTTTCTGTTTGACCTCAACTCGTGATCGTTTGGCGTGTCTTGTAGACCTGCTGTCAGATTGATCACGTAGCTGGGAGGAAGCTAGAAAGATATGTATAGAGTTGCTGCTTATGGATTCATTAGGTGCTTGTAACTGAGGGGCGCCCCTGGCCAGTAGGGGCGCTTTTACCTTGAAGCTCTCTGTTTTGGCATCTTCATTGTTGATGGATTCTCCATACTTTGCTGACGGTTGGTCAATGATCCCTGAATCAGATGATTTTGCTGATTGTTTCGTTGTTAAGCCAGCATGAGAGTGAAGAGGATGACTAAGTTGAAGATGCCAAATGATTACATTTTGTAGAAACCCTAGTTTCCCCTGATACTGATTCTGACTGAAGTTTTTGTTTTTTCTGACGTTTTTGGTTTTTTTGCAATTTTTGAGTTTTTTGAACAATAAATGAATGGTACGACTTTTGCAAATAATTGAAATAAATTCAATAAAAATTAAATGACTTTGGAAATGATGGAAATAGAATGCCAGTATATTTATTTTGCTCTTCTGAAATGATTACAAAAATACCCAGTTGCATACAATGTGAAAGGACAATGATTTTATTAAAACCTGATTTCTGTAGCAGCAATAAATAATCTTCCAGATGGTGGTACAGCTTCACCAATCTTAGCTTCTCCCTCTTTGCAAAGCTGGCACACTATTCCAGGGATGTAGGCGCCTCCAGATGGGAAGATAGAAGACCAATAAATGAGGCGTTTCTCCTTCAAGCTCAAAGGCGGCTCAAGATGAAATGGTACGGCCTGCAACAAGTACGGCCAGGTACAGCAGCCTTAAAGATTTGTACGGCCTTCTCCACAAACTCTCCAGATCTCCAAATATGTGCGCCTAAATGAATGACTGACCTCTGGATGCAAAATACTCTGAAACTCTGTAAATAGATAACTTCTGAAGCTCTGTGATTTCTCCAGAATGAAGAAACCTCTGCTGCAATAAATCAAGTGGTATTACACACCCTCTGAATTGCTTCCAGTGGAGATGGCTCGTTCCCCAAGGAATTCGAACATCGAAACCCTAAAGCTTCTTGCTCAGATCGAGTTGATCAATTTTCAATTCACAATAATCACATAATGCTCAAAACCCAAGGCAAAACCCTCTTTATGCTGAAAAGTGCGATTTCCTTAAGAATAGGGTTTTAATGAAATATTCATATTTTAATCTTTTAATATTTCAATAGTCACAGCTGAATATTTTAATATAATTTAATTGCCACTTTTGGCCCCTTCTGATGATGGGCGCACCCCTCAAGGCAAAACACTTAAGTTATAATATAACATTATAACTTTATATTATAAATCATTAAATAATTAATATTTAATCAATATAATTAAATATTAATATCTCCCTCATTACTCATCTGATTACTGATCCGTCTGATGCTGACGAACTCTGAAGTGATTCCAGATACTTCCAAAGCCATACTGCTAAAAATAGCAGGGGTCCCACACTGCCTGCCAAGAACTGCTAAAAATAGCAATTCTGCAAAAAGTCTCCGATTGAGCCAAAATGAAAGACTACTGATCAATCTCTGCTAACTGAAGCTGAGCCAAGCTCCGAAGTGACCCTCTATCTAGTCTATCAGCCTACGAGGGTCGTGTAATAGGCCAATCCTGTACTCCGAGAGATGTCACTGAGAAGGGGACATGACAGTTCGCCCCTCCTGAAATTGCTTGTCCTCAAGCAATCTCAATGCCGGATGCTGCAGAATCTCCTTGCTCTCCCATGTCGCATCCTCAACCGGCAAATCTCTCCATTTTACCAAATATTCCCTGATAGTCCTCCGACGCAACTGTCTCTCCCTGTACTCCAGGATGGACTCAGGTACTAAGATCAACTTTCCCTCATCATCTAAGGGAGGTAAGACTGCAGACGGTACCACACGATGACCCAACGCCTTTTTGAGGCGTGATACATGAAATACGTTGTGTACCCTGCTCTCTGCTGGAAGCTCAAGCTCGTAAGCCACCTCGCCAACTCTCCTCAGGATCCTGAAAGGACCGTAATAACGTGGCTTAAGCTTCTCTGACCCACTCTTCCTAAGAGTGGACTGACGGTAGGGCTGCAGCATGAGGTAAACCATATCACCAACCTCGAAATGCCTCTCCGTCCTCTTCTGATCTGCATACTGTTTCTGCTGATTCTGTGCCTTGGCTATATTTTCCTTGAGAGCCCTCATAGTGTCCTGACTCTCCTGCAACCATCCTCCTGCACTCGGCACTCTACTGTCGCTCAGTAGCAAATCAAGGAAACTCGGCGCCTCATACCCGTACAACGCCATGAAGGGTGACATCTGAATGGTCATATGGAATGTCGAGTTATAGCAATACTCACACAAATGTATCCATTTGACCCACGCCTTCTGCTGCCCTGCAATATAATTTTTGAGATATCCTTCCACGCACTTATTCACTATCTCCGTCTGCCCATCTGTCTGTGGATGGTAACTGGTGCTCGGTGTAAGCTCGGTCCCACAAAGCCTGAAGACCTCCTGCCAGAAATTACTCAGGAACCGACTATCTCTGTCACTCACGATGCTCCGAGGCAACCCATGAAGTCTGAATATCTCACGAAAGAACACCTCTGCTACCTGTGTAGCTGTGTAAGTCGTGGTGATCGGAAAGAAGTGGGCATACTTCGTAAGCCAATCCACAACTACATAAATACAATCACGCCCTTGGGCTTTAGGCAAGCCCGTGATAAAGTCCATCGACAGGCATTCCCACTTCCTGTCAGGAATTGGAAGTGGCTGTAGTAAACCTGCCGGGTACGTGTTCTCCTGCTTGTTCTGCTGACAAACAGGGCATTCACGCACATACTGAAGAACATCTCTCTTGAGTCCTTTCCATGTGAACCTCTCCCGTATCTGCCTGTACGTTTTGAAGTATCCGGGATGTCCTGCTGTAGGGATGTCATGAAAGGCTCGCATAACCATGTTCTTCACCTCTGAACCGGGAATCAGAAATATCCTGTGCTTGTAAATGATCAAGTCATTCACAAGTGTGTACCTGGTATCAACTGCTGATCCCTCAACAATACTGGAAGCCCAACTATCCTTGGCATACTCTGCCACTATCATATGCCTCCAATCCTCCGAAATCTGAACCATAGTGCTCAAGTACGGTCTCCGTGAAAGTGCATCTGCCACTACGTTCTGTGTACCTTTGATATATGAAATATCAAAGTCATAAGCCTGCAACTTACTGACCCACTTCTGCTGTCTGTCATTGAGATCTCGCTGCCCCAAGAAGTGTCTCAGACTGTTATGATCAGTCTTAATGCAAAATTTGCTGCCCACAAGGTATTGTCTAAATTTTGCTAAAGCATGCATAATCGCGAGCATCTCCTTATCATATATGCTGTACAATCTCTCGGGTCCTCTGAGCTTGCGGCTCTCGTACACTATCGGGTGCTTGTCCTGCATAAGCACCGCACCAATGCCCTCACCTGATGCATCACATTGAAGCTCAAACGGCTTCGTAAAGTCGGGTAGTGCCAAAACAGGGCATGTGGTCATCAACTCCTTGAACTTCACAAAACACTCCTGTGCCTCAGAAGTCCAAATGAATGCCCCCTTTTTCATCAAATCTGTCATCGGGGCTGCATGTCGTGAATAACCATTCACGAACCTACGGTAGAATCCACACAAACCGAGAAACCCTCTCAACTATGTCAAGTTTGCCGGTGTGGGCCAATCAATAATGGCGCGGATCTTTTCAGGATCCATGCGCACTCCATCTGCACTGATAATATGACCAAGATATAGCAATTCGGTCATTCCCAAGTCACACTTGGATTCCTTGGCGTACAAGGACTCCCTCTCCAAGATACTCATCACTGTCTCCAAATGAGCCAAGTGCTCCTGCCAAGTCCTGCTATATATGAGAATATCATCGAAGAATACCAAGACGAACCTCCTCAGCTGTGAATGAAAAACCCTGTTCATCGTAGACTGAAAAGTGGCTGGCGCGTTAGTGAGCCCAAATGGCATCACTACGAACTCGAAGTGCCCACAATGACATCTGAAGGCTGTCTTTTCTATGTCCTGCTCACGGACTCTGATCTGATGATAACCCGACCGTAAATCAATTTTAGTAAAATAACAGGCACCATGGAGCTCATCAATAAGCTCATCAATCCTCGGTATCGGGTATCGGTTCTTGATTGTCCTCTTATTCAGGACCCTGTAATCAATGCACATGCGCAACGTTCCATCCTTCTTCTTCACCAATACAACAGAAGAAGCGAATGTGATTTGCTTGGTCGAATGTGACCCATAGCAAGTAACTCCTTTATTGTTTTCTCGATCTCATCCTTCAATCTTTTAGGATGCCTGTAAGGAGTTATCATAACGGGTTTCGCACCCTCCTCGAGCTCAATGATGTGCTCTATCCCTCTGTCTGGAGGTCTACCTGGTGGAATATCACTGAACACCTTGTCATGCTTGATTCTCAACTTCTGAATGTCAGGATGATATTCTGTCTTTTGCTGTCCCTCCTGTAAAGGTGCTAAATGACACTCTGCAGCCCACTCTACCATATCATGACGCATGAGCCGCTCCATTCGGCGAAAGGAAATTGTTTTAAGGTCGCTGTCCCGTATTGCCTTAAGTATGTGAGTCTTCCCGTCGACCTCAAAACGGATCTCCATGTCCTTGAGACGAAGTGTAACCTCCTCCAATGAGTGTAACCACTTCATTCCCAAGACTAAATCAATGTCTCCCATATTAACAACATAATAATCTGCCTTGAACTCATAATTGTTCAAGCGTAAGGGGAGATCCTTAATCATGCGCTCGCATCTCAAAGTGTATCCATCTGCCACTTTGACTCTGATGCCCTCGAACTCCTCAGTGATGAGTCCACGTTTCTCAACAAACCTAGCATCAATGAAATTATGTGTGGCTCCTGTATCAAGAAGGGAGATGACCCTCTGTCCTGCTAACACACCCCGAATCCTGAATGAGCCCTCCTGCTGAATGCTAGATAGCCGTGCCTCCTGTATCTGAAGCTCTGGCTCTGTCTCAGCTCTAGGCTCTGGAGCCTCTGACTCTGAATCCTCGAACTTTCCTGCTGTTCGGAATTTTCTGATTCTGAGTCCTCATAATATGCCCACATCACTCGATTTGCCTTGCCCTTAGGTCTTAGAGGACAATCGTGATTGGCGTCATACGGTCCTTTGCAGTAGAAGCAAAGCTTCTTCCTGCGTAGGTCATTAAGGGCCTCACGATCCAAAGGTGGTGCTGCTGATTTACCTTTCGAATCGTTTTTAAAGTCTGATTTTTCTTTGTTGAAATCAGATTTGTCCTTATTTCTATTAAAGCCCTTATTATCTCTAAATGACGAAGACCCTCGGGAGTTAAATCTACTAGAAGGTGCTGCCAACTCCATGCTTCGTGCTTTCTTCATCGCCTCCTATAAAGAAGGAGGATCAAAGGCTTTGATCCAACCTCTCAGTGGCTCTAATGCGCCCAAGGTGTGAGCATGCATGCAGATGAAAATAATTCTAAGTGTGAAGTTCCTCCTCCCTATAGGAAATGCGCCCTCAAGGTGTAAGCAAGTAAGATGTTCAAAATTCTTCTAAGTCTGAGAATATGGAAGTACACCACCTCAAATGTGCCCAAGGGAGGAGTAAGTAGTGTGAAACATTTCCAAGGCATAAAATGGAAGTTCCCCGTTCAAAATGCGCCCTCAAGAAGAAGAGGCTTGGGAAAATATTCTAAGTGTTTGAAATATCCTCCTCACATGCCTAAATGCACCTTGAAGAAGAAAGTTCCTCCTCCACATGGGAAATGCGCCCAAGGCACAAGCAAATTTCTTCTCCACAAGTGAAATGCGCCCAAGCCTCAAGGCTACAAGAAGGAAAATATTCTAAGTATAAGAAAATTCCTTCACCACATGGGAAATGTGCCCAAGCTTGCAAGTCAAAGAGAAAATGAAGTGAAGGAAAATATTCTAAGTATAAAAATTCCTCCTCATATGGTAAAATGCGCCCTCAAAGGAAAGAATGGAAGAAGCATGGGTGGAATGCGCCCAAGGTTGAGGATTTCCTCCTCACACCCCTAAATGTGCCCTCAAGTTCCTCCTCCCTATAGAAAATGCGCCCACAATAGAAGAGCCAAGAAAAAAATGCTAAGGCGTGGGAATTCCTTACCAATCCCCTAAATGCGCCCTTGGATGGAAGTCCAACATGCTAAATGCGCCCAAGTTGGTGAAAGTTCCTTCACCACTAGTGAAATGTGCCCAAGGTGGCTACAAAGAAGATGAGGCTAGCATGAAAAGTTTCTAAGTTGAACACATTCCTCCTCCCTAGGTGAAACGCGCCCTTGGCAAAGTGAATAAGGTTTAAAGAATTTTCTAAGGCATGAAATTCCTCCCCATACCTTCATATGCACCCTTGAGTGGAAGTTGATACATGGAAATGCGCCCTTGTTTGTGGAGGAAATATGATAAGATGCTAAGGCGTGGAAATGCTTAAGGAAGTGAAGGTAAAGGTGTGTGTTGTGAAGTGCGCCCAAGGTAAGTTGATTAAATTTAAAAAAATTCTAAGGCATTACAAGGTGAAATTAGAAAATACGCCTAAAGAAGATGATGATGTTAAAATTTTCCAAGTGCAAGGTGAAATGCGCCCATGAACAGGAAGAAAATTCTTCAGGAAAACAAGAAAAATGCCAGGATTTGGAAAGTGAAGACTGCAGGTGTGGAATACGTCCAGAATAAAAAGGGAATAAACCTTAGCAAATTTTATTATTTTTCAAAAATAATAAAAATTAAACTTACCCCTTCGTCCGGATACACATGAAAATGATGATTTCTGAGGGGAAATTTCTTCTGGGTATTGGACATTTCGCATTGGGAGATGATTTTAAAATTTTCCACACCTCGCTCAAGATTTTTCGACAGAGGTTTTAGCCTGGCGTCTGTTGATGTTTTTCCTAGGCGAAAATAAATTTTCGAAGGCAAATAAAAGAAATGTTTTTACAAAAAAATGCCTTGGCTGGTGATGTCAAAATGAGCGCCTAGATTATAGTGGATGAAATTTATAAAGGAGATAAAATTGTCTAAGGAAAGAGAAAAGAAAACAACAAGGGGTCAAATACACTCACAAGGAAGAGGTGAAATTTGTCTAAGGTATGAAGAATTTGAAGATGCAATGAAGCTCGAACATCAAGCATTCAAATGCATCCTCAAAGTGAAATATTTTCTAAGGCACAAACTCCAAGCACAAGGTGGTGGATGCGCCCTTGAAGAAGACCTCATGAAATGAACACCATGCACCCATGATGAAAGTTTGCTAGAAAAGTGATGAATTTTATCAGATCTAGAGGTCTAGCAGACCTTGGAAATCAGAACGTGGAAACTAGGTAAGTGAAGTGAGTTTCTATTATAGTATTTTGATACTCTTCTTTTTGTTTTGCAGGATGAACACCGGAGCCAGAGCATGAGGACTTGAGGTGATGAAGCTGGACAACGTTATGACCTTGGAAGGAGAAAAGTTTCACATTTCAAACTCCTCCATGATGTCTCATTTGCAAGGAGGGATTTCAATCCCTTCCCCTCCTTAGAATTGATAGTGAAAATGGTGCCATTCGGCTCATGAGCTACACCTTCATTGACTAAAAGATTTGTTGGACATTACCTTCCCTAGAGCAATGCTAGAAACTAACTATTTTGAATATTGGAGTACAGTCCTTGGCTTCTTTGAGAATTCATTGAAGCTTCCAATAGGTATTATATCCTTTCACCAGTGCATTAATTATGATTGTGAATACCCTTTAATCACAAGGTGATAGTAGCCCAAAGTTAAAGCCATTTTATCCGTTCAACAAGGCCTATGACATCTCCGTCAATATTTGTACCTATTGGGATTGTAATTGAGATTTCTCCCACATTTTGTAATGTCCCCAATCTAGCCCTACACTCTTCAATGATAATTAGCCTATTTTTGGAAACCCGTAGGTTAATCAAAAGTGCAAATTAGAGTTTCCTATTTTGTAGGAGGTTTCAGATGAGCTTTTGAAGGCTTGCATGCAGGAGTTTGGATGTGAGTTTTGTGGAGCTTTTTGGGTTTTTGGAGAGCTTCAGGATGTGGTAACATGCATGATATGAAAATGACATGCATTTCTATTTGATACTTTGCATGCATGAAGGTTTTTGGGTTTTTTTGGGTTTTCAAAGAACTCCAATAAGGTACAACATGCATTTGATTCTGTCAACCTTTCCAGGCACTTACTATCTTTAGTAAGTCATGATAACTACTTAGTTGATGTTCAAATGAAGTTTGCAAACACTTACTATTTATAACATTTTGCTATTTTTGGTAAGTCTATTTATGGTAGTGTCTTTTTAGCAGCAGCTCAATTATTTCCAATCCATCATTCTATTTTTGGCACTGAGGCAGTTCAATTTGGGTGTTGGCTTCTTCATTCCTCTTGGAGCTAATTTTTAATAACTTAGTCATTTTTTCAGTGTTGCTCTTTGGACCTTGTGCCTAGGCGATCAACTTCAAGTTGTTTTAAAAGGGGGACTTGTTTTGGACGCCTTAAGTGATGAAGTTTAATATGTTAAAAGTTAAATTAAATGCCTCTTATCTTGGACGCCTAAGGAGATGAATGAAAAGGTAATTTAATATTTTATTTGCAAATTGAAAAGGTGGCGTGCCTTTTGGAGGCTGAATGGTTTGACTTCTTGGAGGTTATAGTTGATTCATTTTCCAATTGAAGTCTATTTATTGAGGCCTTGCTCCTTCATTTGTATCTTTTGGAAATTATGATAGTGTTATGTTACTGAATTGAATTCAGAAGTGCTTTTGAGGAATGCATACCTCTTAGCCAATCCATACCAGTCTTTGTACTTGAAAGATAGTACCTAGCTGGTCTACTGAAGATCGTGCTTCATCCAGGGGTGCGGATAGAGCTTAAATTTCTGATTTAATAAGCGGATTGCTGATGCAAAATCTGTTTATTACTGCTGCTGATGTACATGGCTGAAACGTATTTCTGATCATAGCTTTGCCACCAATTTTTATATGGTTCTGGGTATTGGTGCCTTCTATTTCGCTGCTCTAGGTGCCAATTTTCACCAAGTTTCAGATTTGTTCGTTGAAAATCTGATTTTCTAAGTGGGGTCGAACTCACCTAGAGGCTGTACCACTTCATCATTTCTGCATTGGGATTCGTGCCACTGATTTGGTGGGAAGTTGAGGGTGTATTACTGCTGCAACTTGGACACCCAACTTCTAGCTTCATCCTGCTTTCAATCTCACGTCAAATTGACTCCATTTAACGAAGGTACGAACAATTTGGTGA
Organism: Sequoiadendron giganteum; assembly: GCA_007115665.2. Classification (NCBI taxonomy): domain Eukaryota; kingdom Viridiplantae; phylum Streptophyta; class Pinopsida; order Cupressales; family Cupressaceae; genus Sequoiadendron; species Sequoiadendron giganteum. The sequence goes on along the minus strand of CM021107.1, from coordinate 402,251,125 downwards.
AGTTCTACATTGCTGATCTGATTTTCTATACATTATTGTTTCTGATGTAATTAGTCACAAAAACTGAATTGTTGTGCAGCTGATTATCAATTTTGTAAAGCTGGTTTAGTAGTACTAACGACAATTTAAAATCTGCACTTTATTTCTTGTTAATTCTCCCACTGAAGAAGTGGTTGAGATTGTTATTTACTTTTCAGCATTTTGTTATTTACTTCCCTTGGTGAAAAGTGGTTGTGTGGAATCATGGCTGGCATGCCGCCTAATTGTTAATTTACTTTCCACTCCCATTGCATAAGTGGTCGAGATGTAATTTCATTTCTTAAATGTTCGTCTAGCTGCCTATCTCAGTTGTATTTCATTCCATTTTGCTAACGATCCCCTGCCACTGTATGCTCTCACCTCGCCCACATCGGGAACTTGGTGATCAGAAGGTGAAGGGATACCTTTCAGCTGGTTATGTTTATTGGAATAATGCTAATGGTGAAGTTCATGTGCTGATATTTTCAAAAAAAAAAAAAAAACTAAGGGGGATATTATATATTTGCACCATTTAAATTTCTCATGAGGTACTTTACCTAAGCCATCCTCAGATTACATTTGGAAGCCCCATCAAAGGTGAGTTTGTGATAACCCTAGAGCAAAGGTCTTTGTTTAACAGTCTTATATTGGGCGAATCAATGCTATATTTTAGTCTTATTAAACAATGGGAATTTTCGGTATCAACATTAATATTGGAAGAATGGAAAGTAGATAGTAGACATCCACAAAGAGTAGAAATCCTATGTAGTAGATATATTTCTTTAGAAGCAAGCACATGAAAGATGGAATAGAAAAAAGAGGAATAGAACATACATCTTTCTAATTTTGATTTTTATGTAAATTGTTTAAGATTCGTGCTTCAGACTTAGAATAGGATCTGTGATTTAAGATGAACATACCACAAACAACCTGTGCAAATATATCGGTGAAGAAAACTAGTGACAACTAGACGTGCTCCAGTCTCACGCCATGACAATGACATCTGTATTGTGTCTTGCAATGTATTGTATTTTTCTCCTAGTAAACAATATGCTGCCTCTATACCAGCCTGCAACAAGAGAATTATTATTCTAGAATTTTTGACTTGAGACAAAGCACATTAGTCATGAATAAAAGGGGTGCTTCTACCCCTTGCCTATGAAATGTGCTTTTTCAAGTTTTAAATCATGAATACGATTGGATAGATAACACCGTTTCATGGATGTTAGAAAGAAACAATTGCTATTATAGGGCTTGAAATGCATTATACAGGTTTGCCAAGCTGCAAGTATGCAACTATACCTTTAGCCCATCTTCGTGAAATCCATAACCTGCAAGGAATGCAATGTTTGTAAGAAAGGCATTTTGTAACTTCTAACAAAAAACCAAGATACTGAGGAATCGACACAAGGGGCCATGTTTTGACATCTAAGAATATTATTCATCAGAAATTACAATGTGTAAATCATTGAGCATTAAACAGCATAAGAATTGATCTACAGGATATATGAAGCATGATTAAGGTTTTTGGAGTTCATGGCAAAGAATTCAAATATGTTCTGTGCAAGCTAGTAACAAGGAGAATTCCATGTTCTCTAATTTTGCTTACTGCCTGCATTGTCAAGGTTGGCTATTTCGTCTAGCCCCACAAGATATGAGGAATGTTATGTAAAGAGTAATAAGATACATGGATGGAACCAGGCTACAAAATGCAGCTTCTGAAACTTCAATCTGGAAAGTCAAAGCAATGTGAATAGACAAGGTGCACACACATTCCTTGGATCTGAAAACATGACATCCAAACAACTAAAGAACATGTGGTAAAAAGTTCACAAATGGAAATGGAGTGCTGCAGTTGTAAGCAAATGACTTAAAGCCTTAAGATAAATATAGAACTTTTCTCAAGGTGAACCATCAATTAAACACTTACAGAATTATATGAACATTGGCTTTACTAGAAGAGTTAAAACTTCAGAGCAGAAAAATCATATGAGAAAAAATAAGATAAAAAGATTTCTTTCCATCCTTGTCTATCTTACTGTTTGTGAATGCCAGGCAAAAGTCAGGGAATTTTATCTATACATCCCAAATTCTATGTGAATTTTTCTTACTGGTGTATCTGTGACTCCTTATTTTAGTATTATGTTGGTCCAGAAATAACTAAAAGTGAGCATTATTAAACATTATCGCACCTTGATATGCACCACAGAACCATATTCCCCTCTTTCCTTGAATTAAGTCCAATTCCTTTGATGCTTGTGCAGCAGCAAGTGATGGAACAGGATGGCTGGTAGACCATGTGCTAATGGTATGTTTCGGTTGACATAGAGGATTCAGAGTGACAAGGAAAGGGAGACCTGTATTGCCTAAATTCTGCAACACTCCATCCAGTGAATTAGCAAAAGACTATTGAAGAAGCAAATGAGGCTAATTGTCAGTAAGCTCAACTTTTTATTAAGCATCATTAAAGTTTTACAAAATGGGTTCTTATATAGAAATTAATGAAATGAACACTAGTAGAATGCATGCCAAAAAGCTAAAAGTTATGGCAGGAGTTCTGGTTCCTAAATGCCATGGCCTGATCTGAAATGGTAACCATTTTTATTGCCAAGAAGTGATTATTAATGAGTTCTTATAGTTATATCCACTATCATTCTAAACTGGCTATACCATTGTGAACATATCACCTGCAAAATATATATTGATATAAATGACATACCTGTAACTTATTTAGCCAATATGTCACACTCACACAGTTGCCATTGCTCCCTAAAAAATTCCAAGAACTCCAGGCTGCTGGACTCTTAGGCATGAAATTGCTATCACGATGTATGTATATGTCACTGCCAGAAAAAGGACTATGTAAGTAGCCATCTGATAACCTGGTAACATGAGCCTAGTTCAATCCAAACTTTGCTAAAATTGACCATGTTTTAACCTGGACAGGACAGTTTAAATTCAGTAGATGAATAATATTGTACTTGAGAGTTAAAATGGATTCTAATTTAAGTTCTTTGCAAGAGATATTCAGGAAGCTTTTACAGCTTTGTTGAACCTGTAACCAACAGTTGGGGATAAAAGGAATTGAACATTTAACCAACAGAGCTTCTCATGGGTCAAGAGTACATACAATACATATTTTGAGCCTTATTCAGAGATGACATGATAAATGAACAGCTTTTTTATAAACTTGTTCAGAGCAAATGGTGCTTCTATTCCTAACTTGTTGGTTCAGATTTCAGTGTTCAGTGATATGGTTGCCTTTGTAGCCGGAAGCAATACTATCACCCTGGCCTGATTTGAAATCGGGATTAAGTCACAAGATGTCATAAATGTAAATAATATATCTAATGCAACAAAGATGATATTCGAGCTAACGTTTTAGCAGGCACACTTTAATGTCTGTGAATTCTATTGTTTTCACATGTTTGATTTTGTTACTTTCATATACTTTTGTAGCTTATAATATTCTTTTATGTCTATGACAAAGCTCAGTCCAAGTTTCATGTTTGCATGGGTAATCCCATGGGTAAATTTTATTTTTCCTATACAAGTATATATATATCTATAGCTTTACCATTTCTGTATGTTAAGAGGAAAGATCGACTAAAATTTACTTAGTTCTGGTGGAGTCCAATCAAATAATCGAAGAAAAAATGATTGTAATATAGCCATTGCGGTATATAAGTAAATTTGAGTCTAGGAAGGCAATAAATGAGAATAGCATATTCTGGCTCTTTACAAGAGAGATCTCAACAAATACCTGTAAACATATTGAAATGCACCAAGAACTCTACGCTCATCAAATGTTGCATAATTCCTCAACAAATTTAATGCATCAGGTGCATGGGTGCCCACTATACACTGATCATAGATTTCCTGAATACCATTTGAACTCACAAGAACACCTGCCATTGCATGTTATAATCAGGAAAGCTTGAGAGCCTAACATTTATATTATCTATTTAAGAAAAAACATTGGAGGAGTTAGCCCTTTGATTAAATTAGCCATTAATTTTAAAGAATTGAAGGAATACTTTGGAGCTATATTTAGAGTGAAGGTCTCATTGTCATTCATTGTCACAATCCCCAATAAATTATCATCATATGCTTGATTCATTTGTTATAAGCTATCATATGTGAATAAATATAAGCATTAAATATTAAACAGAATTCTTGAATAAAATAGCGACTTGTGCCTCATTTACACAAGAGGCAGAAAGGGCTAGTTTTGGGCTCTACAATTCTATTCTTGAAAATTGTGCATAAGCCATCATAGATGGAAATTCTGTAGGCAGTACCATGTGGAATACGAAAAATTAATTTCAGGATTTTGAAAAAGCTAACACTTAGTAGGTCAACTTTCAAGCAGGTGGATCAGTTGTGCTTTCTCATGAGATACCATCTTTATTTGCATTCATAGGAAGAACCAAAAAATAGAAGCTAGAAAAGACTTGTGAAAGAATATTCTTCTTCATGGTACTCTGAATAGACGAATTGGTAATTATTCTCGTAAAGACTGTGGCAGCTAATTATACTGTAAATTTACACGAGAGAAAGGACTAGTTTTGGTCTATGCTATTTTGTTCTTGAATATTGTGCATAAACCATCATAAATGGAAATTCATAAGAAGTACCATATGGAATGTGAAATTAATTTCAGGGTTTTGAAAAAGCTAAGCCTTAGTAGGTGAACTTTCAAGCAGGTGGGTCAGTTGTGCTTTCTCATGAGATGCCATCATTGTATGTATTCATAGAAAGACCCAGAAAATACAAGGTAGTAAAAGAAGTAATTAGTAAAGACTTGTGAAAGGACATCCTTCTTCATGGTACTCCGGGTAGGAAAACTGGCAATTATTCTCTTATAAGTTTTGGCAGCTGATTCTACAGTAAATTATTTTATAATGATTGGACAGATGACTTAAATACAAATAGCAAAACATTTCAACCATAATCTTATCTTAAGACTCAGAATATTCGATGAGGAATCATGACATCAGGCCAATGGATCCTACTCCTTGAATCTTAATATTATGAAAATCTTCACCAATCCTGGAATAGGCCAATCGGAGTTAAATTGTAATATCCCCAATGGATTTCACTCCAAATTTTCACTCTTACCCATAGAGTAATTTTCTCAAACAGTTTGCAAGGTTTGCTTGTAATAATGAATGTATTGTCTTCAGTATTTGCAATGGTATGGATGTGGGTTAAAAAATGAATCTATGCAAACTATTAACCAATAAACAACATTCATTGACTGAACAGTTGAAATGGCATTAAAACTGAAATAACATAATCTTTGAATTCATGTACAAACTCCTGACCTTATTTTGCAAATATCCTGCTGCAGCTGAATAAACATTGCTCAGAAAACCATACAGCAAACAAACTTATTGTTGCACCCCAAATTTAAATTTATGCCACACTTAGGCATTTTGTAAAAAGGGTAAAAGTCATGTTAAAAATTGTCAAAAAGGTCAGAAAATGGAAATTTGCATGTCATGCATAAAGGTCAAAAACTCAAAACTTTCAAAATTTGAGCATCTACGTTTGCTAAGAGAGAAGTTATCTACAAAACCCGGATCTCAAATTTTCAGCCCCAAATTTTAGGAAATTTTTTAAAAATATAAAGTTTCTAAAAATAGACTTTTTTCTGGGTTTCTTCTCAAATGGATGCTAGCAAAATTTTTTAAAAATAGAATTTTTGGCTTCCAGGGTTTAAACTAGTTTTGATTGGTTGAAAATGCTTCCTCATCAGGCTGGTCTAGTCAGAATCGTCAAAAGATCAGTTTTTCTCTAATGGGTCAATTCTGCGTTTTTAGAAGCTAAACTGGAGCTCCAAGGTCATGAGGATGTTGCTCAACTACCAAGTGTCATATTCAATGTTTCAAACACTGCATAGATCAGGAAATGGCGAAAGATGCTCGAGGAACAAAGAACGAAGGAGGGGAATCTGAAATTCTTGAAAATGGAGAAAATTTGACTAACACTGGAGATGCTAGGCACTCCTACCTAGTCAAGGCATTTAGCTGACTTTTCCTTAGAATATTTTTCAGTTTCCAGCGTGAGGTGAATGTAGCATCTACCGAGCACAGAGCGAGGATCGAAGAACAAAGGAAAAGTTGTAAAAATAATTAAAAAAACTAACTCTTGCTAGTAAAGGTGCCCCTACTAGCCAGGGGCACCCATGATTTCAAGGCATTAGATGTCGGAATTGAGGTTCGTGCCTCCAATAGTTTGTTTTCAGAATTCATCTGGCTTCCTAGTGAATTTATCCGCAGGTCCATCCGATCAATCAATCAGTAAGAAATGTGGATTGAACAAAGAAGTTTCATCAAAGTAGCAAAATGCAAATCATGAAATTCATAGAAAATATTTTGTTTGGTGAGTAAAGGCACCCCAAGTAGCCAGGGGCGCCTAGGGTTTTGGAGGGTCAGATTTAGCTATTAGGGTTTGCTAAGATGCTCATCTTCTTCAAAATTCTGCCAGCTATCCAGTAGATGTCTCAGCCAGTTCATCAGATTCTTCAATCATCCGTAGTTTCAAATCAAATAGAGGACAAAGCATGAGGTACAAATTTTGAAGGTTGAAGATCTTGTAAAAATGGTTAAGTCTGGTGATCTTGGGTGCCCCAGCTAGCTAGGAGCGCCCAAGCTTTTTAGCAGCTAAAAGTGGAAACTAGGGTTTATAACCTTTGACAAGTTTTCTTTAGAATTGAACAGGCTCTTCATGGGATTCATCAGTGAACTCATTAGATTTGTCAAGCACCAGATATTGCAAATTGAACGGAAGGATAAACACGTGCTAAATGAAAAAAGTCAAAAGAAAAGATTAAAACACAGAAAAAATCGAACTTTGGAGTAGTTGGGCGCCCTAGCTAGCCAGGGGTGCCCAAGCTTTTGACCCCTCAGAATCAGTTTTCAGGAGATGCAACCTCCAAAAGTTTCTTTCTGGATTCAATTAAGCTATCCAATGAATCCAGTATCCAGTTCATCGGGTCATTCAAGCATTTGGAAATGCAAATTCAACAGAGAATCCATCTTGTTGTACCCAAAATAAATTTTTGCTTCAACAAGACACTTTGCTTAAAATGATCCAAATCATGTAAAATTGTTGTCAAAAGTCCATTTTAGGTAAAATAAAGCATAGGCTTTTTGTGGGTTTGTGTCAAGGAAGATAGTTGCAAATTTCTAAAAATTTGAAAATTAGGGTTTCAAACCCTTGTTTTTAGGAAAACCCCTAAAAATAGGACCTTTTCAGAATTAGTTGAAAATGATTTTGATAGGATGAATTGACTTCATGATCACATTGGTTAAGTCAAAATTACCAAAAAACTTGTTTTACTCTGGTGGGTCTATTTTCATTTTTCAAGAAGAAAGATAGGACCTCCACAACCATTAATGGTAGAATGGCTAGTACCAGGTGCTGAAATCTAAGTTTCAAAAGTTTCAACAAAGAATCCATGGCGAAAGATGCTCGAAAAGATGCTCTGCGACAGAGGGGATTTTCAAAAGTGAAAAATGTTGAAAATTGACTAAGTCTGGAGAATGCACACCTTGCTACTAGAAGAGGCTACGCAGTCCATGCCTTAGCCATTTTTCCAACAACCATACATGCGGCATGGTGAAGGTGATTGCTAAGATGCACGCGCTCGCATCGTCGACGACAATGCTCAAACTAGTCAAGCTACACGGCGAACGCGAAGCGCGAATAGATGAGGGTTTTCAACGAAAATGATGAAACTGTAGCTAAAAGTGCCCCTACTGGCCAGGGGTGCCCATGAAGTTAAAAGGTCAAAGGTAGTCATCAAGTTTTGCCAAGACGGTCATCTCCTTCGTGTTTCTGTTGGCTTTCTGACGGATTGTCAAGCAAAATCACCTGATTCATCAATCATCGACAAACGGAAGCGAAGACAGGAGAGGTTGATAGCATGCATCATCAAAGAACAACAGTCACATCAAGGCAAAAGCGCCCATGTTTGACAAGGGTGCCCTTCATTTTGGGTCACCTTATGAACTTTTCAGTGACTGCTATCTACAAGGCATCTGCTCAACATCCTCTTAGCTTCGTGATCAATCCAGTTCCACGTTCACAGGACCTGTCAAGCGTTGACAAAAAAAGATCAAGCGTAAAACACTGGAAGCAAAGGCAAAATGAAAGACATGAAAAATTGACTAAGTGTTAAGGGAAATTGCACCTTTCTAGAAATAGGCGCCCAACTTTTTGGGCAATTAGATGCAATCTGCAAGCTCAGTGACCTCCAAGAAGTAATCCATCTTGATCAAACTCAACAATGACACTGTCAGCGAGATCAACAGATAAATCAAACATCTGATGACAAAGATCAAACTGAGGCAATTCGTGGAAGATTGCAAAATAGAAATTACATCACATAAGATCAAAGGCGCCCCTATAGGCCAGGGGTGCCCATACTTTTGGGACCCTTAAACCAACTTTCACAACTTGCGAAGCCAGTCATCCTTTCCAGGACTGAACTGGTTATCCATCCCATGTTTTAGCATGATCATCGAAATCATCGGTCATCGGTGATCTCAGATTAGGGCATTGAGGGTCAAACTGGAGGAATTGAAGAACACTCAAGAAATTGACTCTTGTAAAAAATGCACCTTCTTGGGAAAAGGAGCCCAACAAAGGCATTAGACTCAAGTTTTGAGCTTTGCAGCTCCCAAACACACTTCATCAAAGTTTTTTCATCTTAGTAATGGATCTATCAACAACACCTCAAGATCAACTGAGCAACCAGAATCATGGATCAAACGGGGGCACTTCATCACAGGAAAAATAATGAAAAATGCTCAACTCCTCAACTTGGACACCTAAAGTCAAACTAGGCTCAGTTGGCTGAAGTTGTCTATTTTAGAAAGCCTTCTCATGTCTAAAACGTCCCCAAATGGGTGGAAATCAGTTATGTGAACTCCAGATCAGGAAAATTGACTCCTCAAACAGCATGTTGGCGCCTAATTGATGCTTGCAACTCCAAAACAATATGTATCAAGCTTAGGCGTCATTATTTCTCTTTGCAGGTTGAAGCTCAAGAACAAGAATTTTTCCTCTCCAACATCTTTTTGAAGATCTGACAGAGGGTTTTTCAGCATTCTTCATATTTTCATGAATCAGTTGCACAAAGGGACAATTTATTAGAGGTTGCATCTTCAGGTGTGATTTTCTTGAAGATCCAAAGAGGTAGTTTATAACTTCCAAACTTCTTGTCTTTGATCTTCTTGCATGTCCAAGAAAACAACAGATATTCACAGATCTAACCTTCACAGAAAAAGTAGCTTTGCTGCCCCTATTTTTTAGGGTTTCCGGGAAAAGTCACAATTTCGAAAAATAGACAAACTGGGTTTGTTCAGCTTTGAAGCACGAACAAAACCCATGTGTTAGATTTTTTCGACAAAATAAGTTTCTAGTGTCTCGTTGCCTTTTCCACCGAAGGGCTCTTGCATGCCATAGAAAAATTCATTTTTTTGAATTTCTGACAATTTTGGTTTGTTTAGAAAATTATTCTCAACAAAACCCACGTCTCAGAATTTTTCTTTAATTGTTATTGTGATAGCAAATTGCTGAGCCTACTTTTCTTGCAAGTTGTTATTTAGTGTCTGTTCACTTAGTGTAAGAGCAAGCTTGCATGCCTGCCTTTTGCTGCAAGATATTGTTCAGTTCATGTGTAATTTGTGTTAAGTGTATTCTGGTTTGATCGCAAAACTGTAAGCTTGTTATTGCTACAATCTTTCTGTCCCAAAAGTGTAATCGTTATTAGAAATTTGAGAAAGGAAATCTTATGCCTCATTTTTTTTTATCTACTCTCTCGGGTTTTGTTTTATGTGTTTTGCTTACATAATCTTTATTTCAGCTTGCATCGAAAAGTACAATGAGTCTTCAAGTGTGCATTGGAAGAGAGTTTGTTTAAGTATCTGTGTTAAATCATTCCTTGTTTACTTCTAACTCTCAAGCTCTAAGTTTACTTGAGTAGCTAGAAGTGTCATTAGAGTAGGCCTAGTTGTAGTTGAAATTCTAAAAGAGGAAACCTCAGCTACGATGCTATAGTTTTATAACCTTGTGCTCTTAGCTAAGAACAAAAAGATTGGCAAATAGTTTAGTTTACTTTCTTTAAGCATCATCAGCGAAGAGGGAGCTTCCCCTCCTAATTTGAAGAGCAGTTCATCTACGCATAGCTATCTGTTTCCAATCCGCATTCCAAAGGTGCGAATTGAAACGCCAACACTCATGCATATGAATCAGTGAATGGGATTATAATGTTCAGAAATCCCAAACAGCAATGAACAATCATGCCCAGTTTTGATGTCATTTGCAGCAGATTCAACATTTATTTTCTTCCACACTATTTGTAATAACCCCCTTTGATCTGGGGTTTTAACCAAGAAATACAAAACATAGATATTTGCAAATAAACCAATTTCCAAACAGATGCAAAAAATAAATATTCCAAATTTATTAATGATTCAGGGATTACATATGATTTATACTTGGAAACAACAACATAAATTGCAGATCTGAGAGTGCTTGATCAGCAGCTGAGAATATCAACAATCTTCAACCCTATAAACTTTGTAAACCCATGAATGAGGATCTCTAGGAAGAATAAATGAAGCTTTGTAATAATCTCTGTATGAGACTATCTCTTAGAATGCCCTTGGGCGATCTTCCACACCTATAGACATTGTTCTCTCTGAGGGTTTTCGTCCTCAAAAAGCTTGAATCTTCAAAACCAACAAACCCTAGCTTAGTTTCTCCAATTTGCACAAGTATTTTTAAAATGATCAAAGATAATGAAAAAGAAAGTGCTTTATTCTTTTATACTCCAAATCCCCACTTGACCAAATAATTAAATAAAATAAATATTTGCTTTTGATGCATTTAGCCTTTTTTAAAATAATAAATTAATAAAGCATCATAATTATAACACTTTATTAATTTCCATTCGACCCCCTTATATCACCTTTTAATAAGTCATCATTAAATATTAGTATTATCAAAGTCAATTAACTTTAATAATATTAATAAATCATTAATCCTCAATAAACACCCAACACTAGCTCAAAAAGTGATCCAATCATATTTTTCGGATGTTGGCCTGATGACAACTGATCCAGATAAGAATTACTATAAATAGTAAGTATAGGTGATATGACCAAGTGACTTACTATAAATAGTAGGTGTGGGAGAAACAACCTGAATGACCTCCAGAAGGGCCATCACCAAATCACTGAGTCACTGAGGAGAAAATTGAGATAAACCACTAAAAACCTAGTCGAGGAGCCAATGAACACCCTCAAAAGGGTCCCCTGATCATCCCATTAGCCTACAAGAACTAGATAATAGGCTAACCACTAGAAGATATAGATCCCCCAAAAAAGGGGACATTACACTATTCATGCCCAGGTCAGAGATAACTTCCCTTACACCCAACAAGACACCCAACAGGTATGAATATACCGTTCATTGCTAAATTCCACACCTAGGGTATCACAATGTTGATTCATCGCCTTAAACGCCTTGCTTCAGCAATAGCCACCTGGATTGATCAAGAAACATGTAATGTCCCCTTCTTAGCTCGCTTCAGTATCTTGATGGATTAGCCTATCATCTGACCCTCATAGGCTAATGTTGTTGATTTGAGGGTCCTGTGTGGGAGTTATCAGATTCGTCGAATGGTAGTAGATGGTTTTTTCCTCTCAGGGACTTGGTGATATTCAGGGTTTGCCTTTTGGAGGTGTTTTGGACTCGGTTTATGCATACTTACTATTTTTAGTAAGTCACTCAGTTGATGGAGTCTAGTTTTACTATTTTTGGTAAGGCACTCAAGTGAGTAAAGGATTCAGTGAGCTACCTTCTGGCGCATACGAAATTGATTAATATTTACTATTGTTGGAGTTATGGCATTTTATTATTATTAAAGTGATACTTTAATAATAATAATTAATTATTAAAAAGTGAATATTATAATGACTTATTTGACTTTATTATTAAGGGGTTATTTAATGATATTAAGTCATAATAAAGTCCTTGTTTTGAGTGCCAAAGTGAAGTTATATTATAAATTCAACAAAAACAAATGTTTTTATTATATCACAAGAGAATGCTAAAGTGGTTGCTCAAGACCCGTCTCTAACCAATTTTGACATTGTAAACTCTATGATGAAGACCAAGGTTAAGATTTCATAGTTGGAGTATTTTCGTGATCATCCTGAGTAGTTGGACAAAATAATACAGGTAAAGAAAGAAGCTTCAATTCAGCATACATTGCTTGAGTCATCTATTCTAGTGGAAGAAAAGCCCAAACCTTTCTATATATCTCTATATATAGGAGGTTTCAAACTGAGTAATTGCATCATAGATTTAGGAGCCTCAGATGTCATGCCTCTACAAGTGATGAATGCATTGGGACTTTGATGAACTAAGACACAAGACAAGTGTTATAAACTTGAGTCTAAGTCGGTGCCGTTGGCTGGACAATAGAAGGACACTCAAGTAAGGTTGGTGGCTCTTCCAGAGAAAAAGATAATGATGACTATCCTAGTGGTTGACATTCCAACCAGCTATTGGATGTTGTTGAGCTGGAGCTTTTGCAGAGATCTTGGTGGTGAGATACAATTAGATTGTTCGTCCGCGACCATTTCTGTAAAGGAGGGAAAAATCAAGATGGAACCTGATCCCAAACCTCGATTCATAGTCGTAAAATCCCCATACCCCCTAGCCCAAATTATATATCAAGAAACGGGTCTTTGTAATTATGTGATGTTGTCAGAGATAGAAACTGAAGACCAAAACATTGCTTGTCCTAAAAAGAGACTAACAGAGGATACAAAGTTATGGACAATGCAGTTTGATGGGGGTTGTTCACTTGCAGGTTGAGGAGCAGGGGAAATGATCATCTTCCCTAAAGAACAGTTGCACCCATTTGCATATTGCCTGCAATCGGAATTAACTGAAGCTGAAAAAGAGGCACTTTTGTTAGGCCTTAAAAATGCCGAAGACATGGGAATCAAACTGCTATGTGTTAAAGGGGATGTAGAGCTGATCGATAAGCCAATCAAAGGATATTTCTAGGTCAAAAAGGATCACCTACGACATTATAGAAACCGTGTTTGGAATGTGATCGACTGGTTTGAAGCATTCAATATCAAAGACATCTCGAGGATGGACGACAACATAATTGATGACTCAGTGGTATCGGCTTCCCTTTTTGCGCCATATTCAAACTTTTGTCAAGGTGCGTTTGCTTGGGTTTATGAAGATATGGGAATCTTCATCCCGAAGGAATTGTCTCTTGTGATACCCATCAAAAGAGAAGTAAAGCCTTTTAGGCAAAAATGACATCCTTCGGGGATTGAGTAATTTTCTTTTATTTTCGTAATGTGTTTCCCCTTTCTATGTGTTAGTTATGTCGTGATGTTTTTCTCCTTCCTGTAAAGTTTTGTCGTGTTCTAGGTGATTAGGTGGTCTTGTTTTAGGTAATTTTTAGGGGAGTTCTAACTTATAGGTGAATTTAGGCAGTCTTGTTCCAGGTGATTTACGGAAAAGTCTTGTGATAGGTGATTATGAAATGGTCTCAACTCTGATGCCCAATTGATAAGACACTAGTCTAAACTTAAAATTCTAGAGATTCTTGGTTCTCCTATGCTGTAAGTATCCGACATGGTCCCCAGATGGAGCCAAATGTTGTACCCAAAATTAAAATTTTTGCTACATTTAAGCATTTTAAAAAACGGTAGAAGTCTTGTCAAAATTGTCAAAAAGGTTAGAAAATGGAAATTTGCATGTCATGCATGTTGGTCAAAAACTCAAAATTTTCAAAATCTGACAACCTAGGTCTCTTCAGAGCGACCTTATCTACAAAACCCAGATCTCAATTTTTTGGCCCTATTTTTTAGGAAATTTTCTAAAAATAGAAAGTTTTTAAAAATAGACATTTTTTGGGTTTCTTCTCAAAAGGATGCTGACAAAATTTTCTAAAAGTAGAATTTCTACTTCCAGGCTCAAATTGATTTTGATTGGTTGAAAATACTTTTTGATCAAGCTGGTCTAGTCAGAATCGTCAAAAGATCAATTTTTCTCTAGTGGGTCTATTCTGCTTTTTTAGAAGCTAAAACAAGAGCTTCAAGGTCATCAATGGTTGATGGTCAACTTCCAAGTCTCAGATTCAAGGTCTCAAACACTGCAGAAATCGAGAAGGGGTGAAAGATGTTCGTGACACAAAGAATGAAGGAGGGGAATCTGAAAAATCTTGAAAGTTGCAAAAATAAACTGTTTGGAAAGTTCAAGCGCCCTTGTCTAGTCTAGGTGCCTCAAATTCTTTGTCTTAGCACATTTTCAATCCCCAACAATCAAAGCATGGTCAATGGTGAAGTCTGTTGCCGAGCGTGAAGCGATGAATGTGTAGAGCAAAGAGAGTTGAAAACATGGAAATAAAAACTAACTTTGGACAATAAAGGCGCCCCAGCTATCCAGGGGCGCCCATTATTTCAAGGCATCAGAAGCTAGAGTTAGGGTTTGTGCTTGCAAGATATCTTGCTCAAAATTCTTCTGGCTTCGCAATGAATCTATCATCCAAGTCATTGGATCAATCAAATAGCCAGAATTGAGGATCGAACAAAAAGGTTGCATCAAAGAAGCAAAATGGAAATCATAAAAACCTCAAAAAATAAATTCTCTGGGATCCATGGGCGCCCTAGCTAGCCAGGGGCGTCTAGGGTTTTGGGGGGTCTAATTCTGCTTTTAGGGTTTGCAAAAGTCATCATTCTCCTCAAAATTCCTCAAGCTTTCCAGTGGATATCTTAGCCAGAGCATCAAATTCGTCAGTTGACAGCAATTTCAGGTTGAATGGAGAACAAATCATGAGGAACAAAAAAGGTCAAACTTGAAAGTTGAAATTCACGAAAAAATGACTAACTCTGGAGGAGTTGGGTGCCCCAGCTAGCTAGAGGCGCCTAAGCTTTTGAGCCCCAAAAATTAGTTTTCGGGATTTATGGCCTCCAAAAGATCTTTCTCAGAATTCTTCAGGCTATCCAACGAATCTGTCAGCCAGTTCACCAGATCTGTCAAACATCTGAAAATGAAGATTAAACTAAGGTCAAAAAAACAAGCAAAGTTGAAAATCCTAAAAAAGAAATTCCAACTTTGAAGAGGAAAGGTGCCGAAGGTTCAATACCTTAAAGAATTTTTGAACTTTTATCATTCATCATCCAAAAGGTGTCCACATTCGACATTTCTAGCTTCGGATAGGCTTCAAAGTTTTAAAGCTTGAGGATAAAGCGCCTTTTCATCCTCAACATCTATTTAAGAAGGCTTTTGAATCCATTTTTCACCTATTTTGCAGGTTAGCATCTAGAGGAGGAAAGCTAATCAGTTTTTGGTTTTCAAGATCTAGAGGCTCAAACGAAGTGCTTTTTCAGTTTTTTTCGTGGATTCGGAATTGGGAAGAACAAAGACATGCTTTTTCATGGTCCTTTCTTCTAGAGCATCATATTTTAGAAATACGTGGTCAACTTTTTCAATTTACATCGATCTGGGTCCATCTGCTTTTGGTTCCTCTTGAAGATTGGAAAATTTTATATTTTCAATTTTTTTCTTTTTTGGCGCTTTTTCAGAATCTAACAAACTGGGTCTCTTTAGAACGCGATTGTCTACAAAACCCAAACCTCAGCTATTTATGGCAATCTTCTTTTTGGAGAAAAATCAACACCTTTTTGGGGCAGCGAAGATTTCCAAGAATAGAACTAAAAACAACAATTAACTTGATGCCTTTTTCAAGTTTTCTTGCTATTCTTGTCTCATGCTTATCTATTCTTTGAGAAATAGGAAAAATCAAATTGTAATAGTTGGAAGTATCCTTGTTTTTTCTTTCAGTAGGTTGTTAGTTAATTGTCATGTTTTAGTTTTAGAAATAAAGCTTGTAAGTTGGCAAGTCTTGTTGTAAAAGCAAAGAGATTTTAGGGTTCCCTACTCCTTGCTTGTGTATAAATAAGGGCAGCCTTGCCCATTTTTCTTTAACCATTATTGTGATAGCAAATTGCTGAGCCTACTTTTTCCTGCAAGTTGTTATTCGTGTTAGTGTTTTAATGATCAGATAATACAACTGAAAGCACTCATAAAATGCAACACATAAGACAATAAACACAGCAAGATACCCTGGGAAAACCCTCCTCTTGAGGGAGAAAAACCCAACAAATATGTCTTTTATATAATGAAGGAATAAGAGCAAAAATCTGCTTACAACTCAGGCCCAGCTCATGGCCGAATTTGATACAATGAATAATAGCAGCTCTCCTAGATGCAAAGATACAATCGAATATGCTTCTTCTTGAAATCGGCCTGCTGTTGCAAGATGAAGCGTTGTTGCTCAAGTGCAAACTTTTGCTTGGAATGCGAATTATGTTGAATGAAATTTATTGAGGAAATGAACAAACATCACCTTGTATTTATACAAAATAAGGTGACTTTTCAAGGAGGTCAGCCTCTCTTGAAAATAATAAATTACAAAATAATATCAAAGAAGGTCTGCCTCATCCATTTAGATCAAATGTGTATAAATTAAATAGCCGAAGGCTATCATTTAATTTATTACAATTTAATGTGATCGCTATAAGAAGCAACCCGATGTTGCTAATAACATCAACACTCCCTCCCAGCTAGGGATGATACTTCCAGCTGCACAAAACATATCACCTCATTGTGATGTCGATCAATGTAGTCACATCCTATGTGAAGAACGCTTGTCACCTCATCGTGAAAGCATATCACCTCATCACGATATCAACCATCATGGCTACCTCCATAGATGGTATGTATAAGTGCTCATCACTCAATGTGATGTTGTCACCTCATCGTGACTTTCACCATGGCTCTCCCAGAGGGTGAAACACAAGTACAAGAAAATCATCACGGACTCCCTCACGTGATGCTGTCATGGAGTCACATACATGACATCCACCATGGCTCTCCCAGAGGGTGGAAACAAGGGATTTCACCTCGAACTTCTCTTGAGAGAAGAACTCATAGCCAAGGGAATTCACCTCGAACTTCTCTCAGAGAAGAACTCATTACCAAGGGATTTCACCTCAAACTTCTCTCACAAAGAAGAACTCATTAAAGAGGATCACTGATATTGAGACTCCTTCTTCAGTCAAGGCTGCATTCTCCACCATACCAATCTTTTCTCGAAAGTACACAAAGTTTAACCTGGAGAGGGACTTGGTGAGAATGTCTTCCGTCTGCTCATCAGTGCTGATATACCTCAACTGTATAGCTTTCCTCAATACCATATCTCTGATATAATAGTACTTGATCTCAACATGCTTTGTTCTTGTTGTGACCTTTTTCACACATCACCCCATTCAGATGGGGACCCCCTAATTTTTGCTCCATTCTGGTCTTTTGGCTTTGGTTAGTGCGTCTCTCTCTCTATCTCTGGTCCTTCCGGGGATGTCCCGTCGTTTGACCTGGGTTGAAGTATTGTTCAAGTCTGTGAAATTAGGGTTTTCATCAGTCAGGCTTATTAAAGGTCAAACTGAGTTATAAAATTGAAATTCGAGCTTAGTACAGCAGTCAGAAGACTTCCAGCAGGGTCCCACTAAATTTTCACTGTATTCCGACAACTTACTATTTTTAGTAAGTATTCAATTTGGGACTATTTTATCGAGATTTTGGAATTCTGTCAGTTCCACCACAATCAGGCAGCTTCAGAATGCCTACACGCGAAATTTGAATGGATTCCGACAACTGGCTATTTTTAGCAGTTCAGCCTTCAGAGGCTATTTTCAGGATTTAAACGAGCAATTCTCCGGTGAGTGACGGGGGAATTGATCTGGGTTTTCGAAGACCTTCGCAATGATGTAGCATGCAAGGCGAGATGGTGACTTTCAGAGTTCAGCCTCCCGAGGCTATTTTTAGGGTTTGCATGCAAGAATTTTCAGTGCATGTCCAGATATTCCATGTGGGTTTTGCGAGGCCTTCGCAATGATATGACATGCAGATGGATCGGGTCAGTTTTCAAGGACTTACTATTTTTAGCCAGTGCCAAACTTTGACCAGTTTTCTGGGTTTTTCTGGGTTTTTTGAGATCCCACGGGCACTGTGACATGCAAACTCGCCCGACATCCAAGTGACCACTTTCCAGGCACTTACTATAAATAGCAGTATCATCCCAGCAGCTACCCACCACTCCAGTCCAGCGATCAGGCACGATCAAGGACAGTCAGGAACAAATCATAGCACATGCAGATCAGATTAGGGTTTCCCCTACCACGTCTAAAAATAGATGAAGCAAAATGCAGAAATGACAGAACGAAGCACGCCACCAGAATCAGCATCCTTCAGGCTACCGGCTGGTAAAATTTGAACACGATCTGAATACTTACTATTTTTAGCAAGTCACCTCATGGCTAAAAATAGCACGTCCTCATCAGGAAAAATGTGTGAATGAGTCTCTTTCAGCATCAAGTACAAGTGGAACAAATTTCAAAGCAAACAGAGATACAAAATGGGTCAATTCTAAGGTTTGCTAAAAATAGCAAATGGCTAAAAATAGCATGTACTGTGCCAAATCAGGTATAAGCGAGGTGATACAGGTCAACGAGGGCACAACCACGCCACTTCCAGCTCGGAACAGGATGAAATGCAAAGAAACCCTGACTCCTCCGAAGTTACTAAAAATAGAAGGCTAGGGCATAAAGGGCGTTGGAAATTTTACAAACATAGCTGACAGGCAAACACTCTCATATGCGCCTAGGGAAGGTGAAAGGTCACCAAAAATGTAAAAAATTCACTAAGGCATAGCATTTTCCTCCTCACTAGCCAATATGCGCCTAAGATAAAGAAGGAATTCCTCCTCACAAGGCTAAATGTGCCTAGGGAAGATGAAAGGTCACCAAAGAAGACATGAAAAAAATTCCTAAGGCATAGAATTCCTCCTCACAAGGTCAAATGCGCCTAGAATGGAAGTTCCATGGCCTAAATGCGCCCAAGGAAGCTGAACAGTCACTCTAGGCGTGGGTTTTCCATCTTGCATAGGAGAATGCGCTCAAAGAAGGAGGTTGCACATGAGGAATGCGCTAGAAGGAGGTGAAGGGTCATGTCTTAGGCGTGGGGTGGTGAAGGAAGTGCGCTCAAGGATAACAAAGAAGTCTACTAGCCCATATGCGCCAAGAGGAGGTGAAGAGTCACCCTAGGCGTAAGAGTTCTTCATGGCATTTGCGCCCCAAGTAAAAGGTAAGGATGAAAGGTAAAACGGTGAAGGTGGAAGCTACACTTGAGGAATGCGCTAGAGCAAGATGAAGGGTCACCATGAGAAATGCGCCAAGAGAAAAGTAATGTTAAGAAGGGCGTAATTGTTTTAAAGACCAAGGGTTATTCATGTTATTTTATTCTTTTTCTCTTTACCATGTGAAATGCGCCTATGGAGTTAGAACTTGAAAATAAAAATTGCTAAGCATAAAAATTGCTAAGAAATGTCCAGGCGTGGAATTGCCTAAGGAATAAAATGAAGTTCATGACATGTTCAAATGCGCCCTCTAGAGATAAAATTTAAAATTAAAAATTCCTAAGGCATTTTCTTAAGGGAAAATGAAGAATACGCCTAGAGGATGGTGCCAAATTTCCAGAGTTATAAAAATCTTCAAAGGAAAATTTTTCAGGAAAAATCAAGATAATTTGCCAAGGCCGAGAAGATTGAAATTGCAGGAGTGAAAGACATCCGGAGGACAAGATTGAAAACATTAGCCTTTTTATTATTTTTTTTTGAAAATAATAAAAATTAAACGTACCCCCTTCGTCCGGATATACATGAAAACAATGGATTTTGGGAAGATTTTTCTTCTAGGTATTAAACGTTTGCAATTCGGAAGTGATTCAGAGTTATTCTACGCCTCACTCACGTCGTTTCGATGGATATTTTGCCCAGTACCTATTTTTAATAAAATTCCTAAGGCAAATTTAGTGAAATTTCTCTAAGGCAAACGACTAAAATGGATGAGAAATTTCGCTAAAGAGTTTGAACTTGATAATTTTTGCCAGAATGCCTTAGCCAAACTTTTCGAAATTGTTCAAAGAAGTAAACGATGTAATGTTTTGAGAAATCAAACGCAACGAGGCAGGCCTGTGCAGAGGTGATGAATTCATAATTCTAGAAGTTTGAGATTCCGGTGCTTTAGACGACAAGTGTTGCGACTAGAAAAGAGAGGGAAAATGAATTCAAAATATTTGCTAAGTTTAGCCTCTGCAGGAATTCGCCCAAGCTATAAGTTTTGAAGTTCTCTTCATTTTTCTCTCGCAAGTTGCTGAAGAGCTGAAAGTGAGAAGTTCGAATTTGTGAGAAGAGCTGAAAGTGAGAAGTTCGAATTTGTGAGAAGAGCTGAAAGTTGCTGAGGATTTCAAATTTTTAGAGAGCTGGAGGTTGAGGATTTCAAATCCCTGAAGGACTGGAGTTGCTGAAGCACGAATTGCTGAAGTCACAAACTTGCTGGAGAAGTGCGACCTACCTTATCGAGATTTCAAGTTGCTGAGAAGTGAGTTTCTAAATTGCTGCAATTGTGAGGAGGTTCAAATTTACCAAAGTGAAGCTGCTGAATGCCTAAGTGCGACTTGAGAAGAAAGTTTTAAGTTGCTGAAAGTTGCTAAGTTAGAAGGAAAGAATGGCTGAGTCAAGCAGAAGAGCTGCAGGCAAGAACGTCCACGCTGAGTCCAGACAGGCAGTAATCAAGAAATTAAGCAAGTCTTTCCTACCAGAATCAAAATTCACATCAAAGTTGGGCAGGCTGGTAGACACAAACCTGGGCTCGTTTAACCTGGAGGCGTTCAAAAGAAGGATAATGGGGACTGGAGGCTATTGCCCATCAGTGACTTCACATAGCATTGTCAGAAGTGGATTATATGCAGCTGCAAATTTTCCACCAGCCATCCAGTGCCCAGAACTCATTATGGAATGCTCTCACCACTATGATTCAGAGAAGAAGACGATCGTTGCGCTAGATGGCAAGGTGCTGGCTAACCTGACACCACAAGCAATCGGAGAGGCATTCGGGATCCCCGCCCACGAGAAAATGATTTACAAAACAAAGGACAGGGCTGACAAAATGTATTCATCCACAACAGACCGGTGTGCTAATGTGATAAACACTAGGTGGATGATCAAGCCCAAACCAACTCGTACGAAGTTGCCCAAACAAATAATCTCCGAAGACTTGAAGCAAGAGTTTGGCGACCTGATTATGATGTTGAGTAGAGTTGGAGGGTGTCCCCAAGCGTTCGTCTTCGAACCTTGGATTTTTACTTTGTCAACTTGGTACTGGAGGGCAAGGATTTCATGGATTGGGCACTGTTAATCAGTGATGGTCTACATGAGCAGCTCCGCAACGTGAGGAGGACTAAAACATTTTATATGGGCTCTTACCTCGTCTATATGCTGGCTCGCATGACAAGATATAGGGGGATCTCTTACAAAGAACCAATTGGTTGCGGTTCTCAGCAATTCAAAATATTCGAGGCTTGTCCGCAGTTGCATTTGACAAGCACTACTAATTACAAAAGAGTCAACGATGCCTTTACTATGCACATCACGAGGACCTTGCAGCAAAGGACCCATCACAGAATATCGAGGGAGGCACAAGAAATGATTGAGAAATTTGGATGTTGGTTTATCCAATTCCCAAAATTCACTTACATAAGGCTGCAGGGATTCTCTTCCTACCCATACAGGTTGCCCCGATATCCCACGAACAGGGTAGTGATGCTGGAAGTTTCTAGGCAACTAATTGCCTACGATAAGATTCAAAAGAAGAAGAAGAAGGGCGGACTTGGGTTCCCGATTGCTATGGGAAATTCAGACGAAGTATGCCCATCATTGCAGGCAGCAAGGGAGGCAGAGGCGGAGCTCCAGTTCTTTCAGCTTTCTTACCATTCCAGCAGACACTACTACGATCCTCATAGAAATATCAGGTGGGTATTGACAGAGGAGTTTAGGCACAAGGCACAAATAGAAGATTTTTGGGCAAGTGCAGTAGATGAGGTCGAAGTCAGAAAGAGGATGTTTTCCCGGATACCATTGGCAATGATCAGAGAGTGCAAGATTATTCCTGTACCAGATCAGATTGAGGACATAAACGTTGTACAGGTTGATTACGACACAGTAAGAAACACGCCCTTGCCACTCCCAGATTGGTCAGAGCCAGAGATCACCGACTTGGATACACTTTGTATCCCAGTCCTGACATTTACACGGAGTTGGATAGAGAGACATGTCAGCCGACTAAAGGGAAGGTCAATTCCCCTTACCTACAATTTGATGGGAGACAGCAGGTTACCATCGGCTGATCTGAGGAGACGGAGTAATCCGGCTCCAGAGCCTAGGGGAAAAGAGCCAGCACGCCCGGAGCCTGTGATAGTTGAGGAATCCTTGCACATGCCGGTTCGAACACATTCTCCAAGCATACAGGAAGTGTCCCTATTTGCTGATCAGAGGGAGAGGTTGCAGGCAGAACAGGCAGTACAAATAGAGAGCCAGCCACTTCGTAGGGAGTCTGTGGGCCAGAGCATGAACGTGCCCCAAGAGGATAATCAAGAGGAGAACCGACAGGAGACCGATGAAGGCACTGCCACAGATACTCAGTTTCAGCATGAGATTGAGGTAGCTCTTGAGGATGATGCTGCTTCCGATTGAGATGCCCAGAGCTCAGGAGACACCGAGCCCATAGATGATGATGAGCCTTGTCGGAACGAGGGCCATGAAGTATAGGCCGAGGTGGAACAGCCTTTCATCATAGCAGACACACGATAGGAGGTGCCAGACTGGCTGAAGGATAGGATGAGGCGTGATCCTGTGGATGAGACCGATCCTGCAGTCGAGATGGAGGAATTGCTGCAAAGGATCAATGCACCTCCCACGAAGAAGAAGGCTAGGAAGTTTTCCAGAATATCCACAGATGAGGATGGATCCCGAACCTTGCATATGGCAATTCCACGGGAGGAATGTGATAGAGACAAGGCCGTTCCTGAGAACTATATTGTGACAACCATGGAACTAGGCCGCCCTACTGGGGCACAGGTGGTAGAGGAGTGCGATAATTCCTATCGGGCACTCAAGGACAGATTGTCCCATGTTGAGGGCAAGTACAAAAGGTTGAAGGTAGAGCATCGGACACTGATTGGCTACGTGCAACACTTGTCCCGTCCTTGTGGGCAAGAAAATCCTGCAATCGAGCTCCCCGCTGAGTTTTCCAGGGAGTCAATCAGTGGATTAGAAGATTTAAGGAGAATGGCACAGCAGGCAGACACGTGGGTTGCCAGTGTGCGTACAGAGACAAGAAAGTTTATGGAAGATCTTGCACGTGCCTATGGGAAAGCTTCCGATATTATGGCTAGAGTGGAGGCAGTTAACCATGCTTGGGGTGAGGCTGGCATCTATCAGACGAGAGTTGTTCTCCGTCTAGGAGCTTTGATGAGCATACCTCAACACACTTTGGTTGAGGGAGGTGTTATCCAGCAGGGAGATAGATACGATTTTGCCAGATGGTATTCTTCAGTAGTCACAGGTCGGGGATTCTATGATGCATCACAAATAGATTCGGTCAAGGTCAGGAAGGCCATGACGAACATCTTGGATGGAGTTCTCAACACATTGGAGGCAATCTTTGCCAGGAGGTTGACTTCTAAAGAGATAACTGCGGATGGACTAAAGGATAGATTGACGCCATTCTTCTCTGAGGTGAAAACCTTCACTCAGGATGATTTCAAGAACACTGCCACGTTCTCTAGTATCATACAGAACACCCAAGATGCCCTTGTTGCCTGGAAGAAATCATGTGCCCGGCATGGGCAAATAGTTGCAGTTTTAGAGTTTCAGTTGGATCATATTCCTCCTATCTCCGATCAGGAAGTTGAGGAAGTATTAGCCAGGTTCACCAGATTTGCAGCCAGCGAGAAGGAAAAAGGAAATGCTCTTCTAGATGACGATCTGCTGCAGGAGGACGATGTGCATTGATTGCAGGTAGTGGACCTGCAGAGGAGTGGAGAATATTTTGCATATTCATTGCCCCACTCCTCTCAGTGGCGGTTTTTAGGGCATAAACCTTAATTAGGGCATGGGTGGCTCAATCTGAGCCCTTTATTGTAATCAGATCTGAACCGTCCACTGGACTGGGTTTATTATAAAAGGGGTATCCCCCCTCATTTGTAATCATTAGAACTAGAATTGAATCAGAGATAGAGTTGAGCTAGAGAATAGAAGGCATATAGCATTTAGCTTAGAAGTTAGCTTAGATTGAGGAGGAAAGGAAGTTTTCCCATTGAGGACTTTGTAAGAAGTTGTTGTGAACACTCTCATAATATAAAGATTTATCATTGTTTGGTGGTTCTATCTTCTATTGTGAGTAGCTAGCAAGGCTTGTTCGTCTTTCCAATTCGAATAGAGTAAAGTAGAATAGATTTTGTTTCCATGCAAGTAGCGTTAATTGTGGAATGCAACATTGGTTTGAGCATATCTCCCTATATCCATACCACTAGCAGGCTTGCTGACGGTAAGTCTGCCCTGCGTGGTCAACTGGAATTTCAGCACTTAACTTCGGTTGCGATTTGTGTGTCCACTTGCTTCGTGGTGAAGGGGTGTGCATGTTGAATCTCGATCTGAATATCTACCTATCCTTTGAAGATTGCATCAGCTTTGTCAGAGTTGTCCGAGGGGGAGACGATACAAAGTTTGGTTTGGAGATTGTTAAAGCTAGTTTTGCCTTCCATCCTTAGAGATAGATTGTAGGATTCCTATCCCTATCCCCTTTTAATTCAGTATTTCCCGATTGATTCGAACATCAGAGCAATATCGTCAAAATCATTCATTGTTTCACTATGATTGAACAACTACGTAAGTCCCCTTGAAATAACCAGCATATACACATCAACCAACTAAGTCTATTCGCGATAAAAGGAACCTTGGAGTTGAACGCATGAACTTTCACGCAATCTTAGCATGCGGAATACTTTGATCAAGAAGGAATAGAGTGACCATTGGACATTTTATTCTGTGTTGGTGTTGTCATAAAAAACACGTCAACAGTTCTGTCATGAAACACAGGATTGACAGAAAGCTTCACACAACTTTGGTTATCACAATGAATGATAGTAGGCTCCATTGATTGTCCAAACAATCCTGCAAGGAGCTTACGAAGCTACACTGCTTCACGAGCTGCCACACAAGCTGCAATATACTTTGCCTCGGCTGTACTCAATGCTACTGAAGGCTGCTTCTTGCTGCACCAGGATATTATGGCAGATCCCAAACTGAAGCAACAACCAGAGGTACTCTTCTGATTAATGACACACCTTGCCCAATGAGAATCAGTAAAACCATGTAGCTCCAAATCCACACCTGTAGAATATCTCAACCCATATCCAACTGTGCCACGCAAGTATCTCAGGATATGTTTAGCTGCAACAAGATGTATCTGCCTTGGTTCACACATAAACTGGCTAAGTGCACTCACTGCATAACAAATGTATAGTCTAGTGTTAACTAGATACATCAATGAACCAATCAGCTGCCTATACATTGTAGAATCCACCAATTTTGAACTAGCTGCAGCCTCCTTCAACTTATGTAAGATTGTCTCCATAAGTGTAGACATGGTTTTTGCAATCAATTATACCAAACCTTTTCAGAATGTCAATGGTATACTTCCCTTGACTTAGAATCATCTCATCTGGCTTTTGCCAAACTTCTAAGCCAAGAAAGTAATGCATGAGACCGAGATTCTTCATTTCAAATTCAGAAGCTAACTCCTTGCATTTGAGAACGAGGTGTTCTTCTCCAATAATAATCAGATCATCAACATACAAAACCAAAATCAATGCTTCACCATTAATCACCTTGAAGTAGAGGTTAGAATCTGCATCATTCTTTGAGAAACCCAGACTCAACAGGTAACGATCAATCATTTCGTATTGTTGTGACCTTTTCACACATCACCCCATTCCAAATGGGGACCCCCTAATTTTTGCTCTTTTCTGGTCTTTTGGCTTTGTTTTTGCGTCTCTCTTTGATCTTTCTGTCCTTCCGGGGATGTCCCATCATTTGACCTAATTGGAAATTTTGGTTGTCTATGAAATTAGGGTTTTCATTCTGCAGGCTTGTTTGAGGTCAAATTGAGTTGGCAAATTGAAATATGAGCTTGGCATTGCTATCACGATGCTTCCAGCGGGTTCCCATTGAATTTTCACTAAGTTCTGACAACTTACTATTTTTAGTAAGTACTTAATTTGAGGTCTTTCCCTTAGGATTTTGGAATTTTGACTGCTTCACCACATTCAGGATACTTCAGACTGCCTGCATGCAAAATTTGAGCAGATTCTGACAACTTGCTATTTTTAGCGGTTCAGGTTTCAAGAGCCATTTTCAAGGGTGCACAAGTACGATTCTTCAATGCACGTCTGGAGAATCTTTCTGGGTTTTTCAGGCCTTCGTGATGATATAACATGCAATCCAGGATGATGACTTTCAGCAATTCAACCTTCAAATACTATTTTTAGGGTTTGCATGCAAAGTTTTTCAGTGCATGTCTGGATATTCCTTATGGGTTTTCCGAGAGCT
This sequence comes from Sequoiadendron giganteum, assembly GCA_007115665.2. Lineage (NCBI taxonomy): Eukaryota > Viridiplantae > Streptophyta > Pinopsida > Cupressales > Cupressaceae > Sequoiadendron > Sequoiadendron giganteum. The sequence continues at coordinate 402,224,490 of CM021107.1, read as the reverse complement.
TCGCAACGGTATGACATGCAAGTGGAGTTGATCATTTTTCAGGGACTTACTATTTTTAGCCAATGCCTACATGTGGACCATTTTTTTGGGTTTTTCTTGGATTTTTGAGATCCCACGAGTAGTTTAACGTGCAAATTCATCCGACAGTCGGTTGGTCACTTTTCAAGCACTTACTATTTTTACCAAAAGACATGGTGAGTAGCTCCCGATGCTCCAGTTTCACAGGCAGAGCAACATGCAATAGGGACCAAGTCAAACTAGGATTGTTTGAGGCACATGCAAATCAAATTAGGGTTTCCACTTATATGCCTAAAAATAGGGGGTAAAGTACATAAGCTGTCAAATTGAAGTACCCCATTAGAACCAGCATCTTTCAGGCAACCTACTGGCGAAATTTGAATGAAATCAAAATACTTACTATTTTTAGTAAGTCACTTCATGGCTATAAATAGTAGGTCTGTGCCAGAGGCAGGTGTGAACAGGTCACTTAAAACATCAAGATCATGTGGAACAAATTTCAAGTTAAATGAAGCTGCAGATGTCAATCAATTTTAGGGTTTGCTAAAACTAGTAGGATCGCTAAGAATAGCAGACAAGCTTGGACAACAGGTATAAATAGGGTAGCAAGGCCACAAGAGGCATATCACGTCGGCTCCAGAGTCAGAACGGGTGGAAGCCATGAGGGGTCATACATCTCCAAAATTTACTAAAATAGAGTAGTTGAGGCGTTGGAAATTTCCAAGTCTATAAGAGTTGAGGCTGACATGGTAAATTTGTCTAAGGCATGGCAAATTCCTTGAGACCCCCCTAAATGCGCCCTGTCTTGAGGAGATGATGATAAAAATTCCAAGGGATTGTAAACTGGAAGTTGACCCTCTCAAATGTGCCCAAGTAAGCATGTGAAGGCTTTAAAAATTCTAAGTATGAAAAAATTCCTCCTCCCTACCTCAAATGCGCCCTTGAAGGATGTTAGCATTTCAATTAGCACCTCTGGAGTGCTTATTGGAAACGGACAGCTATTGCAAGTGTGTTAGTACATGCTCTTCGGATTATAGAGAGGAAGATCTCTCTTTGCTGATTTTCTACTGTAAAAAAAGGGTGTACTAAGATTCCTATCTTTTTTACTCAGTGGTAGGACACAAGGGTGCATAAAACCAATGTGCTGTAGCTAAGCTTTTTCTCTGGTTTCCACAGATCTTAACTACGACTAACTAAGCTTATAAACTATCCTACCTCTTCAAGATAAACAGAGCATGAGGGCGTAGGAGCGAAATGGATTGGTTGGATCACTTGAATCCTCCGTCTCAATGGAATATGGCCGAGGCTCTGAACCTTCGGATATATACCAAGCTAGGGCTCGATACAAGCAACCACTCTCTTACGGTAAATTGGATTTGAGACTTGCCAAGGAGGAGGAACCCCTATCCAAGGTGTAGGCTTGGAAACAGCTCATTGGAAACAACAAAGAACGATGGCCTGTCTAACAGGATTCTTGAGGAGGTGACGACACCTGTCCAAAGTGTAGGCTGCAAGACAAATCATTAAACAACATCATACGATAATGATTGATAACAAAATATCCAAGGAGGTGACGACACCTGTCTAAGGAGGAGATTGAAACAATACACTATTTGAAAACAAGACCATGAATAAACTCAAGTATTTAGATCAAGCAAGTATGCGCCATCTGATTTATTTCTTCAAGCTTCTCCAAGGAATTACAAAGGTTGGGACAGCAAAGGCACAAAATCATGCACAATTACGATCAACCAACGAACTCTCATCCAAGAGTGAACAGATATAAACAAGCCAACTCTGGCAACAATGGTGCAGCAATTTTGCTAGCAAATAAAGGTTAAACAAATAAAGAACCTAAGACTCTTATTTATAGAGACTCAAAGGAGTAGGCAACCCTAAAATCTCCTTGAGTTAACAAACAGTTCTTGCCAATCAACAAGATTTATTCCTATGTCTAAAAGTAGGTGAGCAATCAGTTAACTGGAAATCTACTTCAGTTAACTGAAACTAAACAAAAGTCAAACTGAGAGTCTACCTCAGTTGACTGACACCTAACTAAAGTGAACTTAAATTACAAATATATCTCCAAAATAGACAGCCACCTTTAAAGGAGATCTGAGATCCACAAATCGTGGGAGTAAATTAGACATCCTAGATCAGTGGGATCTGACATGCATGATCTGTGGAGATCTGGAGTCAACTTGGAAAGGGGCATCAAGTTGACTTCAATCGTATTTATTGCTATTTTGGAGGGTAGGACGTCCTTCTTGAGGTGTTTGACACCTCATCATCATTGGTGAACGATGTTTTTGTTTATTCGTTGACTTCTTCATACGGAGACCATTACATGCCTCTGAATCATCAGCTTACCGCTTGTCAGCAACTTGATGTATGAATCTCCTTCATTCTACTTCCCTTAGGAGGGTTATTCCTTTTCTTTTTGTCTATGTTTCCACTTTGACGTGGAAGGTAGTGTAGTATTAACCGATGGTGGCTCTGTGTTGGGAATGACTACCTTCCGCGTTCGTTTGCAGCTTTGACGTTTTCCTTGATCTTTCTCAATGGAAGAGTGTTGTATGATGAAACTGCGAAGCTTGATGATGAAACCGCGAAGTTTGACCACGATCATTCCAACCGTGAGAAATGCACATGAACTTGCTGCATGTGTAAAATTCCAACGGTTCCAATCCTCTAAACTGGCCTTGGAGGGCGATAAGATATACAAGGTGAAACCATTATGGAACCTGTGGACTTGTTTCTATGCTTGTCAATCTATCTAGATTGACCTCTGGGTGTGCCCAACACAGATCGGTGCCAGTTGTTTTCAGAAAATCATGGAGTAAGACCATTTTGGTATTGTATTCATCTTGGGAGAACTATGTTCTGAAAACCTTGAAGATTGACTGTGCACACGATGCTGCTCGGACAACTTTTTCTGGAACTGCTAAAAATAGCCTTGCCGGGGGTAGTTTTTACGAAATATTCTGAGACATGGGTATTGTTGAGAATAATTCTCTAAACAAACCCAGATCGTCAGAAATTCGGAAAAATGAGTTTTTCTATGACATGCAAGAGTCCTTCGGTGGTAGAGGCAGTGAGGCACCAGAAAGTGATTTTTCTTGGAAAAATCCAACACATGGGTTTTGTTCGTGCTTCAGAGCTGAATAAACCTAGTTTGTCTGATTTTCAAAATTATGACTTTTTTTGGAAACCCTAAAAAATAGGGGCAGCAAGACTACTTTTTTTGAAAAATCTAACATGTGGGTTTTGTTGAAAAAGTTGTGCTAATCATACCCAATTGGCCAGATTTGTGATTATCTGTCGTTTCTTGTGACATGCAAAGAAATATAGACAGAAATAGAGGAAGTAGACAGAAAATGGATTGGAAGTTATAAACTGCCACTTTGGAAGAATTATGCCTTTTGATGCAAACTCTGATAAATAGTCCCTCTGTGCAACAAATCTTCAAAAATATGAAGAACGGTGAAAACCCCTCTGTCAGATCTTCAAAAATGTTGGAGAAGAAAAATATCCGTTCTTGAGTGTTACACCCCGATTGTATAGCTACTATTGCATAGGGCAAATGAGTGTATTGTTTGAATCTTTGATATGAATAAAACGTGTTTTGTTATCAAAATGAATGTTCTCTATTTAAATGACTGTCTCATTTGGTTGGTACTTCTATTGATGTTATGTTGCATGCAAAGTATTGAATTGAGAATATTCTAACTTAGACGTTTTGTATACTGTTGATGTTATGAACAAGTAACTGCCGAGACTGTATGTCTGTGGATGCAGGAACAGGAACTATTCCTCCAGGCAGAGGGGAGACATCACTCGGGAGAGGAGCTTGGTCGAGTAACCGGTAAAGTTGATCAAGCTGAGCATACACACACTTCACTGAGAGTTTTGGGAACTGAGTCAGATTAAGTTGTCATGATAAGTCATCCTTAGGCTTAGGAGTTTCTAATTACTTCTTTATGCTTTATGAGTGGTGCTCCTTGATTGACTGACTTATTGTTCTGTGAACCTTGAATGTGAACTGATAAGTTACTGATGCCTGGAATTTACAGTTAAATGTATATATACGTGTTTGTGCAATTACGTCTATTAGAGGTGCTCTGACTGGCCTATAATAACGTAATTGGAGATTTGAAAATAAACATGTATAGATATATTTAAGTGTAAACTGGGTAAGTTTATTAATATATTTAATAATATATTTAATATCGATATTATTATAGTTTTACCGATAATATAATATATTAATATATCTAATGTAATGTTTGAATATTATATAGATATATTTATATATTTAAATAAAGGTAAATTAAAAACTATAATAATATTATATTGAATATAATACAAAATATATTAATACATTTTAATGTGAATATTAAAATGACTAAACCTTTGGAAAGATTTGAAATAGACTTTTAATCTTTGGTAATTATTTGGCATTACCATATAAAGGAATTTCGAAATATTCAAACTTTAGAAAGTATTAAATAAAGGAAAGGAATTTTGAATTTATAAGACCATTGGAAATTCATAAAAATTAATGAAGGAAGTGTAATGTTTTGACTATAGACTTTTGAAAGACTCAAAACAAATATTTGAAAATCGCGGATTTCTTCCCGTGAAGAAATCGCGCGACTGTATGAGCTGAGAATGGTGGGAAATGGCAGCATTTGAAGCCCGCGCCCAGTTCGCACCTTAAAGACTTGGTCGCAGATGTTAAGACGCCACCATTGTGGACACGTGGGTGAAAGGAAGATAAAAACGACTGTGGGAAACCCTTGAACTTTTCAAACAGCAACTAAAAATGCCATTTGTGCTTCAGTCCGCCATTTTTGAGGGCATGAGTAATGTTTAAACCTGTACGTGGTTGCTTCACGAAATTCACAAGTGATAAGTTGAAACATTCTTGGAAAATATGTCGAATCATCACTCATTTTTGCTGTGTGTCTGGTTATTCGGTTGCCACTGCACATTTTGACATTTTCAAAGGAAGAGGTGTCGAATTCTCATGCCTACAAAGTAGTAAACATGAGAATTCGAAACCTATAAATAGGTTCACTCTCATTGTTAGAAATCACTCATTCTCTCACTCTCCTTTGCATTGGAAATTTCAAATTTCATACTGTGGTATTTTCTGTGTTAAATTTCCACTTTGCTGTTGAATTCTGTGAGAGCTTTATCCACCATCACTGCTGTTGCATTTTCAGTAGGCTGTAAACCATCATTACTATTTTGTGAGATAGATTGTGAGAGCCATTTACCATTTTGTGAAAGCCATTTACAATTTGAGACTGTATTGCTGAGAGCAACATTTCCTCATACCAAATTGCATTTACCTAAGAGTAGAATTTGTTCAAGCTGAGAGAAGTAGCTGGCAAAGGCTGAAAAGGACGGTGGAGCAAGAACTGAAGCTACCGATTGAGCTCATTTCGCAAAAGGAAATTAGGCATGAGAAATATCTTTGTAGAACTTATGTCATTGATTTAAAAATGAGTTACTAGTTTGCTTGATTGTGCTTGCATTATGTTGTAGTATGAAAGGAAAATCATTAGGAAGCCTCTATGTTTCTAAGAGCTTGCTGAATTGGGAATAGCTTAAATTTCAATAGAAAAGGCTTAATGAATTAAGAAATAGCTTAAGAGCTTGCTGAATTGGGGAATAGCTTAAGTTTCATTAGAAAAGGCTTGTTGAATTAAGAAATAGCTTAAGAGCTTGTTGAATTGAAAATAGCTTAAAAGCTTGTTGAAATGAATTAGTTTGAATTCATAGGAGAATTTGAAAAGGAATAACATAAAAAGGGAAATGTTTGATTACTTCTTAGTAAAAGTACCTTATGTTTTGTATTACTTGAATACTGCTTGAACTCCTTAAATAAAGGAAAGGGACTAGTTATTTAAATACTAGGACAAGGGTGGATTCAGTACCAAGGTAGTCTAAAAGCTTTAGAGTTAAATAGGTTAACTAGAGAAAGCTATGTACTCCATGGATAAAGATTTCCATGTTAGGAAGTACCAGAGGGACCCCTTGTTGACTGTACTCCATTCCCTGCTTAAGTAATTGAGGTAGGATAGTCTGGGATGATTGACTATCCAGTGAAGGACTAAAACCTACGCGTAGTGTAAGATAGCCTTAAGTCAAATCGGCCCTGAGTAGTGTATATGATAGATGACCTTCATTC
>CM021107.1:402039112-402218173 GCA_007115665.2 Sequoiadendron giganteum | reverse complement strand
GAAGTACTGAATGAGAATACTTTGGCCAAAGTAGTGGAAGGTACGACATCCACTTAGATATGAGATATTCAAGACTACACTGTCAGTTCATTGTGATCCATCATGCTAGATCGGGATTGTGAAATAGCAAGTTCTAGATGTATAGGACACAGCACTATGCTCAGTTGGGTTGTCGCAGCTGGTTACTTTACCAATCTGTTTGTTCGAAGGGAGGGCCATCTATCGAATGATAGATGTGCGGGGGACCGCATTAACAGTCCGTGGTTGGCGGAAAAGCGCTTGAGTGATGTTTCTCCTCCACCGCAGGCGACGGATATACCAAGATTTGAAAGGAAGGGAACTTGGACCGTCTTACTACTATTTGTGCAAAAGCTTACGAGCTATGTATGTAATTTGTTTTACTTTTGTACTCTGATTTATATTTACAATGAAAATGGATTTCATGTGGAAATATATATTGTAACTTGTATGTATTATCAATAAAGAAAGGAAGAATTTTATTGCAATGTCTTTGTTACTTGTTACTTTTATATGTTTGGAAAGAAATGTTAGAAAAATTTTGTTTACCCGGTTTTGGGGTCGTTACATTGAGCTCCTCAACCTACAAAGAAATAATGAATAATGGATGCCTAGATGCTTTGATATGTCAATTTGGAGTTGCAAGCATCAATTGGGCATCCAACTCATGATTGAGCCTGATTTGGAGTTCAAAAAGGTGATTTCCACTGATTGTGGAGTGTTTGGCCTCTTTATGCCTCCAAAATTTGTTAACTCAAGTCAACATTTGCTTTTGACTTTCTTAGGCTTCCCTTTTGGAGTTTTGATCATTTTTGCAGGTTGAAGTGCCTCTGTTTGATCTTCGATCCTGGCTGCTTAGTTGATCTTTGGTAGTTGCTGACGGATTCGTTGTCGAGATGGGATCAGCCTGATGAGATATGCCTGGGAGAGATTAACTCAAAAAATTGAGTTTGGACCTCCAGAATGAAGGGTGCCTTTCTTCAAGAGGGGCGCTTTTGGCTGTGCCTTAGTCAATTTTCATTGACTGTTCTTCGTTTTGGCCTTTTCAGACCCTCTGTGCTTTGATCTGACCTTCCCGTTGATGGATGAGTCGAATGACTCATCTTGATGATGCATCAGGTAGCCAACTTGGTCTTGCTCAGGATGACTAACTTCTCAGTTGGAAAAGACAAGTTCAGGTCCTTCAAGGTTAAGGGCGCCCCTAGCCAGCAGGGGCGCTTTTAGCTTTTGACTAGTTTTACTTATGCTGTGAACTGCTTGCCTTTGACCTCCTCTATCAGATGACTGATTTGTCAGAAGTTCTTGCTGATGGTTTCACTAGCGAGACTGGTCATAGCTGAGAAGGTCATCCTGGAAGGCAGTGAAGATTCTGACTGAATCTAGATGCCTTCAAGAAAGGGCGCCCTTCCTCAAGAGGGGCGCTTTTAGTCATGCCTTAGCCATTTTCTGGCTTGTCTTTCCAGTTCTTCAATTTTGGCTTTTTTTTGCTTGATCTCAACTCGTGATCATTTGGCGTGCCTTGTGGACCTGTTGTCAGATTGATCACGTAGCTGGGAGGAAGTTGGAAAGATAACATGTATAGAGTTATAGCAGATGGATTCATTTGGTGCCTGTAACTAAGGGGCGCCCCTGACTAGCAGGGGAGCTTTTACCATGAAGCTCTCTGATTTGGCATCTTTGTTGTTGATGGATCCTCCATACTTCGCTGACGGTCGATCAATGATCCCTGAATCAGATGATTTTTCTGATTGTTTCGTTGTTGAGCCAGCACGAAAGTGAAGAGGATGACTGAGTTGAAGATGCCAAATGATTACATTTTCCCTCTGAGATCCAAGGGCACCTTTCTTCAAGAGGGGCGCCTTTTTCACCTTTAGACTGTGTTTTGCCTTGGTAGAGAAAACGTCCATCTTCCAGAGTTAGCCAAATTTTGGCCTTTTTCGTTTTGAGAATCTCCTTCGTTGAACGACATCATTTTCATCATTTTTCGCCATGGCTTCTTCGTTGAAGCTTTTGAGGTTTAGCTTTCAGCACCTGGTACTGGCCAATCTGCGATTAATGGCCGCAGAGTTCCTAACTTTGTTCTTGAAAAATAGAAATAGACCCACCAAAGTAAAACATGTCTTTTGATAATTTTGACTTGATCAGTGTGATCGTGAAGGCAATTAACCCTATCAGAATTATTTTCAATCATTTCCGAGAAGGTCCTATTTTTAAGGGTTTCCTTAAAAATAGGGGCGTAAAACCCTAATTTTCATTTTTTCAGAATTCTAACCATAGGTTCCTTGATAGAAACCCACAAGGACTTCATGTTCGGTTTGACCTAAAACATACTTTCGATGGCATTTTTATGTTGTTTAGCTCAATTTAAGCAGAATGCCAAAAAATTTCAGTTTGGGTACAATAAAGGAGGTATGAAGTGAAAAATTCTCTAAGTATAAAAAAATGGAAGGAGCTACCCTCAAATGCGCCCAAGCAAGGAGTGAAGGCATGGAAATTTTCTAAGTCCTCAAATAAAAGAAGCAAGGGTGAAATGCGCCTTCAAGACAGAATCATTCCTTGCCTCCGTGATATAAGGAAAATTCCTAAGCAAAGGCTGGTTGACGAGAGGATTATTGCAGCTGGGGCGGCTTACGACTTCAACAACTAGTATTGTGCATTGGTCTCCCGTAGGGAAGTGCTTGAAAAGGTTAAGGCAGAAAGTATCAAGGTCGATGAACAAGTAAAGAGCATCCAAAATGGCATCTTTCATATGGCTGTAGATATATTGAACAAGGATATTGTTTGAGAAAATGACTTGTGGCTAGATAATATGCAAAGGGAAGTGCAAAAGATTTTCTCCATCATGCCAATCTTGGGCGAAAATCTGACTAAGGCATTTGACCTCTTGACCATTCGTAGTACCTTCTTGCAGCACGAATCAGAATGGGCAGTTGTCTTTGCCAATTGTGCGGACAGTTTGGACCTGCTGGAATACAATGTTAGCACCTTGCCAGACATTACCATTGAGGAGATTGGCACCATTGTGTCCAAGTTCGTCGAACGAAGCATTGCATGAGTGGATAAGGATACAACTGCCAGTGGGTGACTCATCTGTCAGTTAGCTGGTCGATGTTTTGGCAACCCTAATTAGGGTTTTCTTGTTTGAATCTGGGCCTTTGATTTTGTTTCAATCTCGGCCATTCATTGTATCGGGGAATTCTATAAGTACCCTTTCTTTTTCATTTGAAACGATCGGAAGAAATCAGAAAAATTATCAGAGGATTAGAGATTAGATTTTTTTAGTTACAATTAGTTTCTTTTAGAAGTAAGAGAAGAGTTGTATGAAATTGTTGTGAAAACCATTGTGATAATAAAATTCATAATTGCATGAGTTGCTTTGAAACCTTTATTGTCAAATGGGTGCATGGTTGCATATTTGCTCTTTCTCGTAGGATTGTTATATATTAAAATTTATTTGTTAGTGGAGCGAAAGATTGATGGTGAGGATTGAAAGTAACTTAGCTCATACTTTTTTCAAATGGATGCTTTTCATTTGATGTGCAAAGTTAGACTGATCTCTTGATATAAATGCTTTTAAAACGTTTACTTTAAATAATATTGTTCGAATTGATGGTGTTATTTATAGTAAAAAATCTCAAGCATAAATCCCAGAAGATTGCACCTGCTTTCGTGTAGTTGTCGTTTTTCGAGACGAAGCAAAGCATGGTTTCCTTTAAGTTGCATTTTGATCTTTACCATCTCCTAGTTCCTTTGGATTAGCATAAGATTTCTCACCCCTTTCCTTTTTTCATTTTTTATCCAAAAATCAGAAAATCCCAAAAATATAACACTGCATTCAATCCCTTACTTTTAAAGTGAATTACCGAAGTAAAATGCCCCCTTGGGTTACCAGCAAACCACAACTACCACAAAGCCTATCCGCACCCCAACTTTGGAACATTGGAATTACCTTGTGACCTATCTCGCAATCTTAGCACGAAAGGTGATTTTATCAAGAGAGGATGGAGCATCTCCGAACACTTTATTCTAGTATGTTCGTGTGTCACAAAACACGCATCAACAGTACTTTACTTTTAAAACAAATTTGCTCAAGTATAGGGTAAACATAAAATTCACTACTACTACTTTTTTCATGAGTCTTTTCCCCAATTTCTAGAATTTTTTAAAATTAAAGATCCAGAGAAACTATATAAAAATTATGAATCAGTAAATTAAAAGTTATCAGCAAGATTAAGGTCATAGCAGTCTAGAATAGCATATTATTGTTGTTGACCACCTTGTAATTCCTTGGAAAATAGCATCCTTACTAGTCATTTAACCAAAAAGAACCTTAAATTTTCATATAGAATTTGAAACAGTAGATATTTTGCTGCATTTCACATGCATAGTGGTTTTCCAAGAGCTATTATTTTAGATGATTTCTGCAAGTTTTTTGATGAAATGTATTTTGTTTCATGAGGCAATGATAAATAATTTTTACACCATGCTGATTCTAAAGGGTCTTCTTTCATTTTTTCAGAGCATATCATAGACATCCAAAAGGCACTCACATTGTGCACTCTGAAGACCTAAATTGTGTAGCTTCAAATATCAGCCCACCATCTCAATTATGCACATTCTCAATGGAAAACCATTAAAGTAATATCTAAATGTAAAAGGGACCTGTTTAATAGATCACATTACATCGCCATTTTTACAAATTTAAAAAAGCCTTAGAAATAACAAAAACATGAAGCTCGTTATACTCATTCTCAATCTATTGTAAATTCTTGAACAAGCTCGATCAGGAACTACCCTTGCAATGTTTATATTCAACTTAGACTAGATTCCACCATATACTGAAGCCCATTTGGATGAGAAAGCTAGAGGAGATTATGAAATAAGAGTATGCTTATTTCTACAGGAGCTTGACCAATGGTTAGAAAGATCACCTGGTGGTCAAGAATTTCTTTGCTGAAGAGCAATTGGAGTCCAAGGCTATTCTGTTTGTGCCTAGGAGGGCTCCATTCGACCTATTTGATACCAGGAAAAAGCCCAACAACATCAAGCTGTATGTGAGGAAAGTGTTGGGAAGATGCACGAGAGGTACATAACCATGGAGGGTGAGGTGGGAGATCTAGTTTTGGTCCTAATCATGGATAATATTTTGTTTGGAAATTTTTTGTATATGAAGTTATGACAGAACGTGCTAAATAATATCACCATTGATGTATATCCAAGGTTCAAACACATCCAACAAAGTTCTTAAAGCAGAGAACTATCCCATCAAGTCATACAAAATGAAAAGAAAGGCATAACATAAAACTTAAAGTCCATCAGGAAAAGAAGACAAGCACTATAATGTCCCCAATCTAGCCCTACACTCTTCAGTGAGAATTATCCTATTTTTCGGAAACCTGTAGGCCAATCAAAAGTGCAAATTAGGGTTTCCTATTTTGTAGGAGGTTTCAGATGATCTTTTGAAGGTTTGCATGCCAGAGTTTGTAAGTGAGTTTTTTGGAGCTTTCTAGGTTTTTGGAGAGCTTCAAGATGTGGTAACATGCATTTCTATCTAAAACTTCACATTCAAGAAAGGTTTTTGGGTTTTTGTGGGTTTTCAGAGAACTCTTGTAAGGTATAACATACATCTGATTTTGTCAAACCTTTCTAGACACTTAACTATTTTTAGTAAGTCATGATAACTGCTTAGTTGTTGTTCAAATGAAGTTTGCAATCACTCACTATTTATAGCAGTTTGCTATTTTTGGTAAGTTCTATTTATGGCAGTGTCATCCTAGCAGCAACACAATCTTTTCGGTCCATCATTCTATTTTTGGCAGTGAGGCAGTTTAGTTTGGGGTGTTGGCTTCCTCTTTCCTCTTGGAGCTAAGTTTTAATAACTTAGTCATTTTTCAGTGTTGCTTTTTGGACCTCATGCCTAGGCGATCAACTTCAAGTTGTTTTAGAAAGTGAGACTTCTTAAGTGGACGCCCAAGTGAGAATATTAATGTTATAAAAGTAGTTTTAATTGCTACTTTATTTGGACGCCTAAGTTGTGAAATAAAGTGTTTCAAATTAATAATTCATTTCTTTCAAAAAGGTGGCATCCCTCTTGGGAAGATGAAATGATTCAGTTCCTTCTTGGAAGTTACAGAGGTGATTCAAATGCCAAGAGAAGTCTATTTATTCAAGCCTTGCTCATTCATTCTTATCTTTTGGAAATTATGATAATTTTATGTTGTTGAAATATTTTCAGAGCTTTGCTTCGAGAAATGCATACTGTTGTGACCTTTTTCACACATCTCCCCATTCAAATGGGGACCCCCAATTTTTGCTCCAGTTTGGTCTTTTGGCTTTTGTTTTGCGTCTCTCTCTCTCTTTGATTTCTCTGTTCTTCTGGGGATGTTTCTATATTTGACCTAATTTGAAATTTTGGCCGAGTCTGAAGTGAATCTGTGAAGTTAGGGTTTTCAGGCTGGATTAAGATTAAATCAAGTTGATAAATTGACATGATAAATTGACAGCTAAGCTTAACATTGCTTTCAGAAGGCTTCCAGCAGGCTCCCACTGAATTTTCATCATGTTCTGACGACTTACTATTTAGTAAGTGTTCAATCTGTGAGCTTTTCATCAGGATTTCGGGATTCTAACTACTTCAGCACATTTAGGCAGCTTCCAAGGGCCTACACATGAAATTTGAGCTGATTCAGACAATTAGCTATTTTTAGCAGTTTTGGCTTCACGAGCTATTTTTAGGGCTTCAACATACAATTCTCCGATAAATGACAGGAGAATTGATCTGGGTTTTTCTAGACCTTCACAATGGTGTAACATGCAAACCGAGATGGTGACTTTTAGAGTTCAGCATTCGGAGACTATTTTTAGGGTTTGCATGCAGAGTTCTTTAATGCATGTCCGGATATTCCATGTGGGTTTTGCGAGAGCTTCGCAACGATATGACATGCAAGTAGAGAAGATCAAGTTTCAGGGACTTACTATTTTTAGCCAGTGCCCGCATGCAGACCAGTTTTTTGGGTTTTTCTAGGTTTTTTGAGATCCCGCGGACGGTGTAACATGCGAACTCATCCGACGTCCGATTGACCACTTTCCAGACACTTACTATTTTTAGCAGGTTCACTCCAGCAGCTCCCCGACACTTCAGTTTCACGAGCAGAGCGGCAGGCGACAAAAATCAAGTCAAACTAAGGTCATTTGAGCCACATGCAAGTCAGATTAGGGTTTCCATCTTCCATGCCTAAAAAGTAGGGTAAAAGGCCAGAATTTCGAGAAACGAAGGTATCCCACTGCGATCAGCATCCTTCAGGCAATCTACTGGTAAAATTTGGGCATAATCCGGGCACTTACTATTTATAGTAAGTCGTCTCCAGAACAGGGCTATAAATAGCAGGTCAACACGAGGGGCAGGTGTGAACAGGTTCATCAAGTGATGAGGACCACTTGGCGAAAAATTCAAGTCAAACGGAGCAGTGGAAGTCAGAAAGTCAAGGGCTTACTATAAATAGCAGGTGGCTATAAATAGCAAGTTGGCATGTAGGCCAGGCGAAAACGAGTCCACCAAGCAAAGGAGGTCACATGGTGTAAAATGCATGATAGACGGGGCTATGGAGGTCAAAATAGCAGAGACTTACTAAAAATAGAATGTGAAGGTAGGCTAAAGAGGTCAAAATATTCTAAGTATAAAACAAAAGCTCCACCATTAGAAGGCGCCCTCAACTCAAAATGGAAGCATGCTAGTGGAAATGCACCCACATCAAGGATGATAGCCTGAAAATTTTCTAAGTATGAAACAGAAGTAGCCACCCCTAAATGACCCCTCAAGCAAGGATATCAAGCAAGAAAATATCTAAGGCATGGCAAATTCTTGGAGACCCCCCTAAAAGCGCCCTGTCTTGAAGAGATGGTGATAAAAATTCTAAGGGATTGAAAACTGGAAGTTGACCCTCTCAAATGCGCCCAAGGTAAGCACGAGTCTTAGAAAATTTTCTAAGTCTTGAAGAATGGAAGTGCATGGGTCAAAATGCGCGCAAGATGAGAAGCAAGAAGTTTCAAAAAAGTTTCTAAGTTTAAAATGGAAGCTTGACCCTCCAAATGCGCCCAAGGTAAGTTGAGGTGTTTGAAAAAGTTTCTAAGGCACAAATGAAAGCTCCCTAGGAAAAATGCGCCCACTTCAAGCAGCCTATATGGAGACTTCAAAGAAAATTTCTAAGGCAAGAAAACGAAAGCATCAAGGGTGAAATGCGCCTTCAGCATGGAGGATGTTTAAAAAAGTCTCTAAGTGTTTGCAAATTCCTCCTCACCCCCTCAAATGCGCCCAGGTCATAGAGGAAAGTCATAAAAAAATTCTAAGGCATGAAAATGGAAGTAGCCCCCCTAAAATGCGCCCAAGCAAGGAATGAAGGCATGGAAATTTTGTAAGTCACAAAATGGAAGCTTGCATGTGGAAATGCGCCCAAGGTTGCTGAAAGATTAAAAACGCCTAAGGCATTACAAATGAGAATGCCACATGCTGGATGCACCAAGAATGAGGAGAGTGGGACTTAGAAATTATCTAAGTCATGAAAATGGCAGCATACCCTTCTATATGCGCCCATGAGGGAAGTGAGGGTTGAAAGTATTCTAAGTCACAAAAAAAATGAAAGCTCAAAGGTGGAAATGCACCCAGCAAAGGTGAGTAGAAGGCCGAAAATATTCTAAGGCAAAAACAAAAGCCACCCAGCTAAAATGCGCCCAAAGTTGCCAAGAAATGATGTGAAAATATTCTAAGTATGAAAGTAAAAGTAGACATGCCTAAATGCGCCCACTTTAGAGAATGAAATCTCCAAAGGTGAAATGCGCCCATGAAATGAAAGGGGACATGGAAATTTGCGCCCTCAAGGTGAAACAAGATGACTTCAAATATTTTCTAAGGCAAGGAGATGAAAACTCCCTAGGCAAAACATGCCCAAACCTTGGGGAGATCGATAGATGATAGGAAAAATGCCTAAGGCATTAAAATTGAAGCTTGCCTAGCTAAATGCGCCCTCAAGGTAGAAGTTAAGTGGCTGAGACTTGAAGGAAATTTCTAAGGTGGATAAAATAAACTAGGCCTTGTGAAGTGCGCCCAAGATGGAGTTGAAGACATTTTTATTTTCTAAGGCAAGGGCAAGGACAAGGGATGCGCCTATAGGATGTATTAATATTAATCTTTCCAGATGCAAGGTGATATAAGCTGGAGGAAATTCTTTGGAAAATATGAGGAACACCAGGATTTAAAAATTGAGGCTGCAGGTGTGAAGTGCACCCGGAATCAAGATGAAACAAACCTTAGTAATTTTTATTATTTTTCAAAAATAATAAAAATTAAACTTACCCCTTCGTCTGGATACACATGGAAATTATGATTTCTGAGGGGAAATTTCTTCTAGGTATTGGATATTTCTCACTAGGAGATGATTTGAGGTTCTTCCACACCTTGCTCGTGTTGTTTCGGCAGAGATTTCGGCCTGGCAACCGTTTAACAAATTTCCTAAGGCTCTGAGGGATAAATTTTCTAAGGCATGGAAAAGGAAAGCAGAGTGGGTCAAGTGCATTCAAGCTCAAGACGAGTGGAATTTTATCTAAGTCACCAAGCTCCTAAAGGAAGGTGGATAAGGCAAGTGAATGAAATTTCTAAAGCAGGAGAATGAAAACAACAAGATGGAATGCGCCCTAGCACAATGGGCCCATGATAAAAGTTTGGTAGAAAATGATGAATTTTATTAGACATCAAGTAGACCTTGGAAGTCAGAACGTGGGGATAAGGTAAGTAAAATGAATTTAGATTATAAAGTGTTCCGATGCTCTTCTTTTGTTTTGCAGGATGAACGCTGAAGCCAAGGCATGAAGACTTGATGAAGCTGGACAATGTTGCAACTTTGGAAAGAAGAAATGACAGTGAAGATCTGGCTAAGACACTAAGAACGTGATGCAAAAGAGGCAAATGCGCCCAAGGCAATGGGCTAAAGAAATATGAAAGTTGCAAGGAAGAAGTGTGTCCTGGAGTCAAAGCAACAGGAGGGCTGAACAGGAGGAATTCTTTGCTCATCACTTTCATATCGACCGCGTACTCGCCTCTCCTCCTAACGCAACAAAATTGGCAGATAGACAGTGGGAACACATTTCTGGACGAGAATCTTCTAGAAGAAGATAGTGGCCATTAATTGCTCGTAGTTGTTCCTGCAGATGAGTGGAGAATCTTTTGTGCATTCATTGCCCCACTCCTCTCTGTGGCGGTTTTTAGGGCGAAAACCCTAATTAGGGCATATGTGGCTCGATCTGAGCCCTTCATTGTAATTCAATCTGAGCCGTCTGTTGGACTGGGCCAACTATAAAAGGGGCATCCCCCCTCATTTGTAACTTAGTAGATATTAGATCGAGAGTAGAGGACAGAAGTTAGAATAGATAGAGAGATAGCTTAGAAGATAGCTTAGTTTGGAAAGGAAAGAAAACTTTCCCTTTGAAAGTTTTGTAAGAGGTTGTTGTGGAAAACTCTCATAATACAAAGGTTTATCATTGCATGGTGGTTCTATCTTTTGTTATGAATAGCTAGCAAGGCCTTTTCATCTTTCCAATTCAGATTGATAGAATAGAGTAGACTTTATTTTATGCAAGTAGTTGTTAATTGTGGAGTGTGGCGTTGCGGTTTGAGCATATCTTTTTTCATCCATACCACTAGCGGGCTTGCTGATGGCAAGTTCGCCTTGCATGGTCAACTGGAATATCAGTACCTAACTTCGGTTGTGATTCATGTGTTCACTTGCATCGTTGTGACGGAGTGCACACGTTGAATCACAATTTGAACATCTTACCCATCCTTTGAAGATTGCACCAACTTTGTCAGAGTTGTCCAAAGGGAGACGAAGCAAAGTCTGGTTTGAAGATTGTTTAAGTCGATCCTCGTCCTCCACCCTTTAGGAGTAGATGGTAGCATCTCTAATCCCTATATCCTTTTACATTCAGCATTATCCGGTTAGTTTAAGAACCCAAGTTTCATTGACAGATCTCCCGAAATTGAAAATCCTTTCCTCGAAGTTGAACGATTACGTAAGTCCCCTTGGAATACCCGGCATATTCACATCAACCAACTGAGTCTATTCGCAATAAAAGGAACCTTGGAGTTGAACGCATGAACTTTCACGCAATCTTAGCATGCGGAATATTTTGACCAAGAGGGAATAGAGTGACCGTTGGACATTTTATTCTGTGTTGGTGTTGTCATAAAAAACACGTCAACACATACCTCTTAGTTTCTTCTTCAAGTCTTCGTGCTTGAAAGATAATACCTAGCTGGACTTATTGAAGACCGTGCTTCACTCAGGAGTGCAGTTAGAGCTTTAATTTTTGATTTATTTAAGCAGATTGTTGTTGTATAATCTGTTCTACTGTTGTTGGTTTGTGATTGGTTGTACCACATTTTCATTCATAGCTCATTGGGTGAATTTATCTTGGTTCTGGGTATTGACTCTATGGTTTTCCCTTGCTATGGCGCCCCTTTGCACAAAGTTTCATATTTTTTGAAGGTTTCTATGAAGTTTTAGAGACTGTCGTCCTTCTTTGGAGATTGGGGTTTTCACTGTGGCTTCATTGGGAAGTGTGCATAAATAATCCAGAGATATTTGGTGAGGTTTCTCCATTGGTAATTGATCGCCCAACTCTTAGCTTCCGTTTGCATTCAATTTCATCTTCAATAGAGGTTTTTGGAGAGAGATATGAACATTTTGGTGACTTCTATACTGCTGGTCTGATTTTCTGTTACATTCCTGTTACTTATCAGACCTGATATACTGCTGAATGTGCTTAATTTATGATCATTTTCATGTTATAATAGTTAGGGAATATTTCTCTAACAATGTGATGTATTTGGAGACAAACTACTGAGTTGTTGTGCAATTGTGAGCACAATTGGAGCTTGTTTAAGGCCATTCACACAAAGAAGAGGAACAATTTAGCACAAAAGCGCCTCAATGACCTTGTCTTTGTGCAATACAACCGTCGGTTGCGCACAAAGAGAGTAGAAGAAAAATCATTGGATTCTATTGATCTAGATGAGATAGATCCTTATTGTGATTGGATAGGGCGAGATGAGCAGCCTCGATTGTTTACCGCGAACGAGATCCTTGACTTCGAGAGATAGACAATGGAGGATGTGGGCGCATCAAGAGATGTAGGGTTGGAGGACATTCATGAGGATGTGGATGAGTCATTACCAAAGCCAGATACTTCTAGGATGGTGGTCGAGCCTGAGCCACAACCTTTCATGCTAACCAAGGAGCCAACAGTAGTAGCACCACCATCGCCACTACGCACACGCAGCAAGACTAGAGGACCCACCCCTTCCCTAGTTGCTGCTAGACTAGGGAAGAGGAAAGTCTAAAATGTTGTATTTAGTTACTGTTTAGTATTTACTTCTAGTTTTATTGTTTTCATGTATTAGACTTTCAGGCTTTTAGCCATCAGGATTTCGCATGAGAATGCGATTTTGTAATCAATTTGCATTAAGTCAATCAAAATTAATAGAAAACACTTTTGTACTCATTTATGGACTCATTGGATTCATCTTGTCATTGAATTTTGCAAAAAAATATGTGTTTCTAATAAAATGTAAGCAAGTTTTTAAGTTCTCGAGTTTTTTGCCGAGTTTTCTTCGAGTTTTTGTTGACTCGCCAATTTTGGGCTTGGCGAGTTTTTTGCCGAGCCGAGTTTTCCAACTATGGGTAAAATACTATCTAGTCATTGCATTTTTAGACATTTAAAGCTATATGGGATATCAATGCCATGTTCTCCAAAACAATCCTGCCTACTTGTCCCTTGTGGCTTGTGTCCTTGAGACATGGAGATGTCCCATGGTCATCCCTTGTCACCAAGATTTTTGAGGATGAATCCCCAAAATTCCTTGTTAGGATACCCTACATCTCAAGGATGTTTAACTGTCCCTAAGCTGGATTGGGGCATCTATGACATCCCCCCATCGTCCCAAGGATGTTATAGTTTTTCAAAATTCCACAAGGACACATCCTTAGGTTTCTAGGGGTGATGCCAACATCTAGAACATCCTTGGAACTTGGGACTTGGAGGGGAGTCCTCTTTTTTCAGGACTAAACAGCCTATTCCATTTGTTGCTAAAAAAGAAAGAAATAACTTTTAAGGAAAAGAAGTATAAAAACCCCAAAAATTCCAAAAGAGGGAAGATTGTAATTGCAAATTCAGCACATTGTATTTAGTTTTTGAACTTTCAGTTTTTTTTAGTTTGTTTAAGTTATTATAATAGCCATTTCCCACACTGCTCTCCCCCTGATGTCCCCTTGCCATCCCCAAAATTTGGGAAAAAATTTTCCATCCTCAAAACTATGTCCCGATGTCCTTGTGTTTCCATGTCATAGAAACTTAGACAGACATTGGTTTTTTTGGTTTTAAACAGTCCATTTAATTTTTTTTAGAAAAATGAGTGCAGGTGGCCTACAAGGCCCCTATGCCCTTTATCAAACACTAAATTGTCCCGATAACTAAACCACCCACCTATTTGCAACTCACAATTATCACAATCAATTTGCATTTTGCATTTGCTGCTGTTGATAATTTTATATGTTTATATTTATAATCTTACTGCTAAGCCTATTGTTGGACAATTTGTCATTTTGTGACCTTGGGGCCTTTCATCATATAATGAAAACAATTAAATTATAAAACCATTATTGCTTCTATACTTTAATCAATGAACATTGAATATCAAATTTGATGCATTATGTGAATGGCTAAATTCAAATCTTGATTTCATGCACAATTAAAATTGCAAAATTTTGAAAATGTATAATTGAAAAGGATTCAGTTTGTATTTCATGAGAGAAAGAGATGACATATTTGAAGTCCAAAAACAAGTCTCATATGGCATCAAAAGCTATTAGAGATTCTATATTTGGATTTCTCATGAAAATTTATGTAATATATACATATATGTATATATATGTATATGTATATATATGGATATATATGTATATATATGAAAAAGGATATAATTTGTACTTCATGGTAAAGAGAGGAATTGTGTTTTAGGTCCAAAAACAATTCTGATAGACATCAAAAACTAGATGTGATTCAATATTTGGATTCTTCTCAATAATTTATGCAATTTCATACACACACACTTGATAATGGGCACAATGCATAAAATAAAGAAAGGCATATCAAGAATGTTCATAGGATGGTGGCTATGGCAAGGATGTGTTGACATGCCACAAATGTGGTGGCAATAATTGTGTATTGACAAATATGTAATTTACTTGTTCAAATGGATAGTTATTAATGGCTCCTTGAGTTTGGATATTATGACATACGTAGTGCCACATACTTGTTGGCGTTTCAATTCACACCTTTGGAATGCAAATTAGAAACGGACAACTATGTACAGATAAACTGCTCTTCAAATTAGGAGGGGAAGTTCCCTCTTCGCTGATGATGCTTTAAAAGAAAGTAAACTAAATTATTTGCCAATCTTTTTATTCTTAGCTACGAGCACAAGGTTATAAAACTCTAGCGTCGTAGCTAAGATTTTCTCTTTTTGAATTTCAACTACAACTAAGCCTACTCTAATGACGTTTTTAACAACTCAAGTAAACTCAAAGCTTGAGAGTTAAAAGTGAACAAGGAATGATTTTTTAACACAAAATTCACATAAACTCACTCCCAACGTACATCTTAAGACTCATTGTACATTTTGATGCAAGCTGAAATAAAGATTATATAAGCGTAACACATAAAATGAAAAGCTGAGACAATAGATCAAAGCAACCAAGCAGGCATAAGATTTCCTTTCTCAAATTTCAAATAACAAAGATTACACTTCTGGGACAATAGGATTGTAGCAATATCAGGCTTATAGTTTTGCAATCAAACCAGAATACACTTGACACAAATAACGCATGAACTGAACAATATCTTGCAGCAAAAGGTAGGCATGCAAGCTTTCTCTTACACTAAGTGAACAGACACTGAATAACAACTTGCAAGCAAAGTAGGCTCAGCAATTTGCTATCACAATAATAGTTAAAGAAAAATGGGCAAGGCTGCCCTTATTTGTACACAAGCGAAGGAGTAGGGAACCCTAAAATCTCCTTGCTTTTACAACAAGACTTGCCAACATGCAAGCTTTATTTTTAAAACTAAAACAAGACAACTAACTAACAACCTACTGAACGCAAAAAGCAGGGAAAGTTCCAACTATTACAACTTGATATTTCCTCTTTCACAAAGAATAGATAACTGTGACACAAGAATAGCAAGATCAACTCGGAAAAGGCATCGAGCTAACTGTTGTTTTAAATCTATCTTTGGAGATCTTTTCTGTCCTGATAAGATAACTCATCCATTGGTATTTTGGGAAAGTATATCCACCAAAAAGTTGGTAGTTGCCTCATTATTAGGAGCATTGATACCATCTAAAGCAATATTCCATTTTTCCAGGATTTCTTCACCTTTTGCAATCAAACTTAGAAAATCTTTAACATCTTCAGCTGCATTATTAAATCTTGCTAATTTTGGCAGCTCTACAATTGGAGTGATGACCTTTTATAAATATATCCTCTTGCTTCAACATATCTTTTTTTACCCTGTGTGTGACCATCTTCTGCCATTCCTCTGTATCTTCTACAAATTTTATGCTTCTGACACTTCTCTTGATTTTTCAATAGAAGAATATTGTACGATGAAAATCTTGAATTTTGACTGTGAACACGCCTATGTCCGAAAAAGTTTTGCGCAAACTTCTGAAAACAAGTTGCTGAATTTTCTTCAAAAAGCAAATTCCCAAAAAAAAACTGAGGTTTGGGTATTGTAGAGAATGTCGTTCGAAAGAGACCCAGATCGATGAAAACTAGAAAAATTGAGTTTTTCAAGAACATGCAAGATGTTCAATTTTTTGGCCAAAATAAGTTGAAAACCTAAGATATGTGTTTTGAAGATAACTCTATTTTGAAGCAACCCAAATTGTCAGTTTTTTGAAAAAAATGCTCTTTCCTCAAAATGTAGAGCTTCGAAAAATAGCTGAAAAAATAGGATCTGGGTTTTGTAAACAACTTCATACTGAATAGAATCAAATTATTAGATTTTGAGAAAATTGAGGTTTTCTCGAAAAAGCGTGGAAAAAGTAGATTCTTGAAAATATAAAATTTTCCAAACTTGAAGAGGATGAAAAACCAAGCAGACCCAAATTGATGGAATTTGAAAAAGATGACCCCCTTCTTTTGAAATGTGATGCCCTGGAAAAATAAAGCATGAAAAAGCGAGCCTCTATGCAACTTGATCTCAAAACCATGAAGAACACTAAAAAAGCACCACGTTTTGGCCTCCAAATATTGATGTAAAGAAAATTGTGCATTTCCTCCTCTAGATGCTAACCTGCAAAAAGTGAATAATGAATGCCAAAGCCTTCTTAAATAGGTTTTGGGGATGAAAACACTTTATTCTCCAGTTTTAAATCTTTGAAGCCAATCTTGAGCTAGAAACATCGAACGTAGACGCTGTTTTGAATGATGCATGACTAAATTCAGAAATTTCACTAAGGCATTGAACTTGGGCACTTTTACTTGGCAGAGTTAGCCATTTTTCTGAAATTTCCAAATTTTGCTTGATAAAATGCATCCCTTTGATCTTCGATTCTGAACACTAGATGAATCTCATGAACTGATTGATGATCTCGTTGCAAAGCTTGATCAAATCGGAGAAGATTGTTTTGGAAACTACAACTACTAAAAACTGATTCTAAGCCCTCAAAATCTTGGGTGCCCCTGGCTACCTGGGGTGCCTTTACTATCCAGAGATAGCCATTTTTTGATGGTCTTCAATTTGTCAATGTTTTCTAACCTTCAGATGAATTCTTTGTTGAATTTGCAATTCCGGCCATTCAGGAGGTTCGATGAACTGGATACTGGATTCGTTGGATAGCTTGAATTTTTTTGACAAAGATCTTCTAGAGGTTGCATCTTCTAAAAATTGATTCTAGGGGGTCCAAAGCTTGGGCATCGCTGGCTAGCTAGGGTGCCCAACTCCTCTAGAGTTAGAATATTTTCTGTGTTTTTCATCTTTCAATTTTGACTTTTTCATTTCGCACAAGTTTATCCCTCCGTTCAATCTGCAATATCTAGTACTTGACAAATCAGATGAACCCATTGATGAATCTACTGAAGAGATTGTTTAAATTTGAAAGAAATGTTTTGGAGGTGACAAACCCTAATTTCCACTTTTAGATACTCAAAAGCTTAGGCACCCCTAGCTTCTTGGGGCACCCATGATCACCAAACAACCATTTTCAGGTGTTTTTCATTTTCTCAAATTTGTCTCCCATGCTCTGTCCTCCATTTGATCTGAAACTACTGTTAACTGAAGAATCAGATGAACTGGCTGAGACATCCACTAGATAGCCTGAGGAATCCTGAAGAAGATGAGCATCTTGGCAAACCCTAACAGCTGGATCTAACCTTCCAAAACCCTAGGAATCCTTGGCTATCTGGGGCACCCTTACTCACCAGACTTAGAATATTTTCTATGAGTTTCATGATTTTTAGTTTGCTACTTTGATGAAACTTCTCTGTTTGATCCGAGATTCCGATTGATTGATTGATTTGATGGATTTGCTGATAGATTCACTGCAAAGTCAGAAGGATTCTGAGCAACAATGTCTCTGAAGTAGAAACCCTAATTTCATCTTCTGAGGCCTTGAAAAGATGGGCAACTTTGGGTAGCAGGGGCACCTTTTTGCATAGTGTTAAAATTTATTTTCTAGTTTTGAACTTTTTGCTTTCTCCTCGCATTCACCGCTTCATGGTTGGCAGTTGCTTGTGTATTGAATGTCGGAGACTGGAAAAGTGGCTAAAGCATGAATGGCTAGGTGCCTTCACTAGGCTGGGGTGCCCAACATCTCCATGTTAGTCAAAATTTCACCATTTTCAAGAATTTCCAGCTTCCCTCCTTCATTCTTTGTTTCGCAAACATCTTTCGTCATTTCCTGATCTGTGCAATGCTTGAGACCTCGAATCTGACACCCAACAATTCGAGCATCCTGCATTGATGAGCTCAGAGCTCCTATCTTAGCTTATGAAAAAGCATAATAGACCCATTAGGGAAAAACTGATCTTCTGAGGATTTTGACTGGACCAGCCTGATGAAGAAGTATTTTAAGCCAATCAAAATCAGTTTGAACCCTGAAAGCCAAAAATTATATTTTTAGAAATTTTCTATTTTTAGAAAATTTTGCCAACATCCATTTGAGAAGAAACCCAAAAAATGTCTATTTTTAGAAACTTTCTATTTTTAGAATTTTTTTTAAAATTTAGGGCTGAAAAATTGAGATCTGGGTTTTGTAGAAAACCTCGCTCTAAGCAAAACCCAGATCCTCAGATTTTGAAAATTTTGAGTTTTTGACCAACATGCATGACATGCAAAATCCCATTTTCCAACCTTTTTGACAGTTTTTGACAAGACTTTTACCATTTCTTCAAAATGCCTATGTAGCAAAATTTTTAATTTGGGTACAACAATACTCAATAACTAGCAATAATAGTGCTCTATTTTGTGAAACTGTGAATAATTTGGAAGGGCCAAGCAAGGATGGGCCTTCCTTCATGAAAAAAATCTGAATTAAATCAAGCAACCGTTTCTTCCTTTGAGATTATTTATTGTGGCTATTAGCACCACTACCATTTCAGCAAAAGGTGCAGGTTTAAAAATGGTAGATGTTTTGAACAGTGACAAGGGTAAAGGCAAGAAGTAGGGAAGGGAGGAGGTGGAGAGAATGATCCAAAACAACACCAAGGGTGGAAAAGAACTTTGTGGAGCAGGATAATTGTGTGTTGGTATCCAAGAGGTTATTGGTTCCTTGCTTCTAGACCTTGGATAGTCCATAGTTAGAAAAAATGTTTTTGATGTTGTACAACTCATAGTTGTGAGTCAATGTTGTCCATGGCGATTGATGCATTCATGATTCACTTCGATATCAAAAATGTTATCAACTGAGACGAGTATCTCAACAATTATTACCTAGATCACTTTGACACTTGAGGGATGGAAAAGCTAGGCTTCACAAAAGTATGCAATAAATATCCATAGCTTTGAATGTCAATCCATCTACAAAAGCTATTTTGAAAAGGGGAAAATGTTGTGACTCGTCCTCCTCAAATTGATCATCTAAGGAGGTGGATTGTATTATATAATCTTTGACATGCTTGCCATTGGGGGCTTGTGTAATTTTCCCTCAGCAACCATAACTCTCTTTTGAAAATTCAAAAGATCCTCTTTTGAAAATTCAAAAGATCCTCTTTTGTGTTGGCTCATATAAAAACTTGAACAAATATATAGTGATAATAGAATATAAAAGTTTTTTTTGTTGATAATATTGTGAAGGATAAATTATTTTTCTGATATGGATTTGGTGTACGATAAGTAGCTAGAATCTCATACTTAACACTTTTTTTGCATCCCTTGGGTTACTAACCTAGGTTATTTAGCAATATATGTTGATTTGAAAAGGATCCAATTTGTACTTAATGAAAAAAAAGGACTTTCGTTTCAAGTCCAAAAATAAGTTTCATACAACATCATACACTCAATGTGGTTCTATATTTGGATTCTTCTCAAAAAGTTATGCAATTTCAAAAAAAGAATATATATATGTTCCTTTGGGACATGTCCATTGATATTTTGGATGTTTACCAATACTAGAGATGTTTTAGGGATGCAAGGACACCTTGGAAACAGGCGGGAAATAACAACATGCAATCAAAGATGGTTGGTCATCCCCTCCAAAAAAAGTAAAAAAAATAAAATAAAATGGACCAAGTTGAATTAAATAAAATTACCTTGCATTGTGAAACCCCACACCACACAGCCCTAAATGAACAAAACTTAGCTCCCTTGTCCATTCCAAACCATTTTTACATACCCAAAAAAATTGCAACATAGTTGGAGGAAACAAAACATTGTGAAGAGCAACGTGCAGCTTGATGTATCAAAACTAGGGTAGCAAGGTGAAACATTAGCTAGTAGTAAGCACTAAGGAGAAGTAGGGAAACAAAAAAGGTAAGTGTATGTTTCTTTTAAAAAAAAATTCAAAGTTTCAAGCAATAATTTTTTCTCTTTTGCATTTGCATTCTTTCTTTCACAAAACATGGGAAGCAATAGAAACAATGGTGAACATGAAATGAAAGAAGGAAATATAAGAGTTTTGCTTAGTTGGGGGTTCATCAAGGTATGGGAATGGTGTGGATGAAAATTTTGAGTGACATTTCATCCTCTTGAAACTTTATGCAAAGGGCACTTTCAAACCCTCTAAACCTCTTCTTCAATTTCTAACAGATCTAGACAAAGACAAAAATAAATTTTCATGGGGAGTAGAATGTGGTGTTATATTTGCAAAAAGGATTTTGGAGGGAGTTACACCAAGGTATACATTCACTTCTTGGACATTACAAAACAAGGGATAAGGTTTGTCTAGAAATAAAGACAACTAAGAAGACAAAGATGAACAAATTTTTATGAGCAAGGTCTAACGGTATGCCAATGCTAATAGAATCTACAAAATTAGCTACACCATCAATGGTTGTTAGTAGTACTCATGATGTTTCTACAAGAGGTTTCAAAAAGACTAGAGGTAGTAAGAGGGTAGGGACAATTGTCGATATGTTTAATATGCAAGCACGAGAAGTGGAAAAGTCTTCCATTGTCAATTTTTTCTTTGCATGTGCCATCTCATTTCATGTGGCACATTCTTCTTATTTCAAACAAATGTAGAAAGATGCATTTTCTATTGGTTCATTGTTTACCCTACCTAGAGAAAATAAACAATGCACCACCCTCCTTGATAAACAATATTCTAAGGTGAATTTGACAATGCAAGACATCAGGTAGACTTGGATGATGACAATTTGCTCTATTGTCATGGATGAGTGGATTGATACTAGACATCGACCACTCATCAAAATCATAGTTGCATGTGCAATTGAATCTTATTTTCTTGCAGTTTTTAGTTGTTCAAGGAAGCACAAGGATGAAAAATTCTAATTTCAAATTTTGAGAGAACCCATAGAGGAGGTTGCAGCCTCTAATGTTGTACAAGTCGTCACTGATTCGGCCTATGTGTGCAAATTAGCTAGCATGATGATGGAGGGTGCTTCCAAGCACATCTTTTGGAATCCATGTTATGATCATGCATTGAACAACGCATTCAAAGACATAGGGAAGATCGCTTAAGTGAAGAAAGTAGTGACAAAATCTAAATATATTCAAATTTTCATTCACAACCACCACATCTCACTTGCTCTTTCAGGAATGTTTCGATAAAGTAATACCTAAAACCTATGGAGACAAGATATGCTAGTTGTTTCATTTTGTTAGAGGATGCTTGAAGTGTGGAACACTCTATAGTTGATGATAGTTAATCCAGATTGGGACAAAGGGCCGAATGTAAACACTACTAAAATAAAAGTAGTGAAACAAAAGATCCTTGATAACAATTGGTGGTGCATTATGAGGTAAGAGAGTTCTGATTTCTTATTAAATTATTAATTTATTAATGTTTGTAACTTGATAATTTAATTCATTTTTGCATTGGCATTCAATATTTGTCATTTGAATCTCTTGATATTATTATTTTTTGAATTTTTTGTTGGCAAAGATTTTTTCTTCTTCATCTCGCCTAATGTAGATATCATTAAATATGCTAATATGGACACTCCCAATTTTGGAGAGATTTATGAGACATCTGACATAATGCTTGGGCAGATAAAGCAAACAATTTATGATAGGGATCCTAATTTGAGATTATATGAGCAGCATATTAGATCCATTATGACACGATAGTGGAACACTATGAACACGCTGCTTCATATGGAATCCTTTCTTCAAAATCCCAAATGGAATAAGACCAAAGGCTAGGAAGTTACCTCCTAATGATGAAAGGCTAATGAAGGCCCTTCAAAAGATATATTCAAGTGAGGAATTGACTTTACTTTTCACATAGTGGCTTTCCTTTGCTAATCTTTGCAATCTAACATTTCGCAAAGCTGATATGAAGGTAGATACAACTACATGATCACAAACTAACCCTATTGGATGGTGGACATGACATGGCAAGAATGCATGAAAGTTGAGGAAACTTGTCAATTGTCTTCTTTCATATGTTTTTAGTTCCTTTGTTGCAAAGATGAATTGATCCACATGAAGCCTCATCCACTCTATCAAGAGGAACGGAGTTACCTCTCAACAAGCAAAAAAGTTGGTGGTTGTGCATAGTACCTTGCAACTTCAAAATTGAGACTTCAATTTTATGGCGAGATATTGATTCCAACAATGTCACACATATTGATGAAGAGGCATAAGAAGGATCGGTTTATATTCCATTAGATTAAACAAAAGCCTAGTAGCAATCATTCAAACTCAGAGTTTGCTTTTGATGTAGTGTTAGCAAATGCTAATTAGGGTCAATGGCATATTTTCTATGTTATTGTCATTTTGTAGTTGAAATTTGCAGCTTTTGGACACTATTGTAATTTTTATATAATATTATGCATATTGATGAAGGAAGCAATTAAATTTTGTTAATTTGTTTGTTGACTCTCATGTGAAATCTCATTCAACTCTAATGTTATATATTAAGGTTCTATAAGGTATATGATGAATGCCTTATCAATGTTCATATGAATATTTGAAATTTTCCTATATTTTTTAATTTTCCCTATTTTTTATACTCGTCTTCTTCTATCCCCTAAATAAGAACCTCCAAAAATTCATCTTGGAAATGCATGCACCCCCCCATCTCTTGTTATCTTTGTCTAGATAACTTGGTGTAACACACACACATTGATTTGAAAACAATCCATTTTGTACTTCATGGCAAAGAGAGGACTTGGTTTTAGGTCCAAAAACAAGTCTCATATGACATCAAAATATGGATGTGATTCTATTATTGGATTCTTCTAAAAAAATTATGCAATTTCAAAAAAATGACACCTCATTCTGAGTCTGTATGCAAAGTTCTCCTATAAAACATCTTGAGATATTTCAGTAGTTGTTTCTTCATTTTCTTTGTCCTTTCGACTTCTAGGGGTTTCATAAGACCCTCAACCTTTATAAAGATGTTATAGGCTTTATTTAAGCTTGACGAATTTTTTTGTGAGTGATTTGGAAGTTATAGTTGAGTTTTTATGAGTGGAACTTCTTTAATTATGACTGCCATAAGTTGCATGGGACAACGGAGTGTGTTGTGAGAGTGTGAAGGGGTCTATTGAGAGATTTTAGAGTATATAATCTCTACAAAACAACTTAGAGGATGTCAGATCATTATTTGTAGCCAATGGAGTACTTTTTGGTAGCCTGCTCAGCCACATTGTTTTGGAGTTTTTACCTACAAGGGATTTCTTCAAGGTGTTTGTGGTGTCTATGGTGTTTGTTATTTTACTCTAATTTTTTTATTTCATTATTCATTTGAATGTCTTACATGTATTGTCATATTGCTCGCATAATTGCATAAGACTTAAAACATTAAGTTGATTACTAGTGTATGGAATATATCCATACTTTATATACATTCCTATCTCCTACCGTCTTCGTCCCAGAAATGCCCTAGAACATTGAAAAATATTGTACATAAAAAATGCCAATGCCCTAGGAAAATGTGTATTTTTTTATTTCCTTTAATACAGTTATCTATTCCCAAAAAATCTAAATGTTAAACAAAATAAGATTAAGATAGTACGAATCTGGTTAACAACTATTACTGATACATTAACCAATTGATTCCAAAGAGAAGGTTTGCATTGTCATGCTCTAATAAAATCAAGTTTGTAACTTGTTTCAATAAATAGTTAGTTGAAAATTTGTTACAAATTAATGAGTAAAGATTTAGCACTTCAGAGTGTAGAAGTGCAGTTGTATGTAGTAGAAAAATGTACCTTGTTCCGTTGTTGAAATACTTTCTACAAAGCAATTTTTTTTAGTCTTACAACCTCTTCTCTCAAGCTCTTCCAAAATCTGCTATTGAAGGAATTTTCTTTAATGTTTTAGCTATATCAGATTGTCATGCATTTCAAAAAATATGTTTCTTGTAAATTCAAGTTTAATTTATATTTTTTGAACTTCTCATGACATATCATTTCTAAAATATGTGTGTTTGTTGAGGTTTAATGAACTCTTAAACAATGTAAAGTTTCAATAAAAAGACTTGATTTTAAGTGTTATTGCACCTTATTCACGTATGTATGGGAGCGCCCCTTGCAAGTAAGCCACTGTGGTCGACCAAAGATCTGCACTTCAAGCCAACTATTATTATTCTAACACTAATTTCTACAAAAAAAAATCTTATAACTAACCACCTTCGATTGAAAAATGTTATGACCCCAAAAAATACAACCTTAGAATATTGTCTAAAAGAGTAGATGATAATTAAAAACATTTGAGTAGAAAAAAAACCTGGAGTAGGTGATGATTGCAGCAAAAAGAAAGTACCAATGCAGCTGAAAAACCCTTGACCATTTCGAAAGAACATGACCAAATTGATGCACAAATGGGATTCTATGATGGGCCAATTTTCCAAAAAGCATCAAAAGGTTCATCAATGTGGATAATTCTATAAATGTCACACTATTTAAATATATTGTTCAAGAGAATCTTGTACAAAACGCATTTACCAAGTAAGAGTCCCTAAATTTCTTTGAATATCCATTCAACTTGATAAAATCCTCCAATGTTTCATTGCCATTATCACTAGGATTGCTCTCAAGGTTCTTAAGATACCTGCCATTTACATTTCAAAGATTAGCTAGAACAATCTAAAGTGTCACCTCTATAGAAAAGAAAAAAGTAGCATGCAACATGATTGATAGATGGTAACATTCTTAATATCCATTTTGATTGAAGTAATAAAAAAGGTATACTCATACAACATCGATGTAGATTTCAGCAATAGAAATGCTGTTCATCGTGGTGAGTAGATCAATGAAAGAAAAGATGCAGTCTTGTTATGGTATTGATCTAATCTCTGAATCAATTACTTAACTATTCAAGTTAAACATAAAATGAGCTACACTGTTACAATTTATAACCCATAAATAGTTTGTTGTATAAACAATAAATTAAAAAATATGGTTAAAATGATAAAGAAAACCTTCAAAGTTATTCATGAGCGGTGAAGGGATAAATTCAGTAAGCCATACAAATTTACAATGGCAACAACTCAAAACTTTCATTTTGGAGAGCTAATACCAATCGCTTCCTAACTGTACATGAGATGATTATATTTGGAGCTGCTAGAAGAAAGTCATGGTCTAAACGATTGCATATAATAAATGAGTTTTAGTAATAAACTAAATCTATGTATTTGGCCCTTAATTTATATAATACTTAGGATCCGCATCTTTATGTTGACATGTAAATTATAGTAGGAAGAATTAGTATCTGATTATCCTATAGTTAGTTGAGGGGAGTTGGCAAAATAGTGTGATGTTATTTGACTGCCTCTTACCCCATAAAACATAGAAAGATGATGAATGGAATAATCTTCCATCTCTAACTTATCTCTTTCTGATTCTGGGCAGCTATATAATCATGTGCGTGTTTCTAAATAAGTTACCACTATGAGTTCCATTCCCATGTGATGAAATTCTTGGCGAGAATTCTTCCTTTAATCCTTTGCTTTCAGAATAGATGTATATTAGAATGCTGATTCTTGTTTGGCATAACTCCAGATTGGCATCTTTGTCCTTAAAAGAGTATTATTTTAGTATTTTCTTAATGGACTGATATTGTAAACATTTATCATCAAAAATGATGTTCTCAAGCACCCATGTTTGAATAAAGTTAAGTCGCTATGCAATCTTATTAATATAGCCACAATTGACAAAGACAATCTTTCAAAGATTAATTCCTCTGTCTATATTAGTTTTGTTGACTTCTGCAATTCAGGGGAGTTATGTCATTATTTAGTGCCTTGATATGAAAAGGAGATTTGAGACTATCACTAAAGTCTGCTACAAAGGTATGCATTTACAAAAGCAAACTCATGGACCAGTTAACAACCTGAAGAATAGTCAAACATTTGTTAAGTGAAATCTTCCTGCTAATGCAAACTAAGAAGTTGTCCAGTGCTGGAGTTCTACAACATACTTTCCTTTTAACTCCTATTAAATAATCTAGTTAGATGCTGGCCTTAACCAAATATTTTGAATGGTAATTGAGAAATATTGAACATTCAGAAATAGTAGTTTGGAATTGACATTGTTAATCGCTTGCACTGAGATGGATTCATACAAACTCTGCTACAAAGGTATGCATTTATAAAAGAAAACTCATGGATCAGTTAACAACCTCAAGAATAGTCAAACATTTGCTAAGTGAAATCTTCCTGCTAATGCAAACTAAGAAGTTGTCCAGTGCTGGAGTTCTACAACATATTTTCCTTTTAACTCCTATTAAATAATCTAGTTAGATGCTGGGCATAACCAAATATTTTGAATGGTAATTGAGAAATATTGAACATTCAGAAATAGTAGTTTGGATTTGAAATTGTTAATCGCTTGCACTGAGATGGATTTATACAAACTCAATATTTGTTTTTAGTTTCACTAATTCAGTTGGAACTACATGAGAAGCAAGAGAGTATCAAAAAGAAATTTCTGGTAAGTGTACATTGGCACAATAAATGTAGAGCAAAACTCAAATAGTTGAGGTTGAAGCTGAATCACTTACGAAGCATGACTATGATCTTTCAACTACAGTAATAAAAAATGAGGTAACAGTGGGTCTCTAGTACCATGGTTTGACCGAACCTGAAGGATATTCACCAAACTTTGAGTTGTGTAGAGAACTAAATCTATTGGACTGAATCTGCCAATGTCAAGTCAACAAGCTTACTGTGACATGAACTCGGAATTCTGTTATGTAAACTCAGTTTGCCAACCCATTTCATTTGAAAACCATGATGCACATGGTGAATAATCTAGTGATATCACAAATGCATAGGATTGGGATGTTGGCAATAATTATGCTAATGAATACAAATCTTGTTTATTATTTTTTAAGATGTTTACATTTTCAGTGGCTGTATGGTCTAGAGTCTAGACTATAGAGACTCAAGACCATCACTCTCTGGTTATTAGTGTGATGCATCAGATTCTGAACTATGGTGTACTTTGGCCATGATATATTTCTCTTATATCAGTTTCATATTATAATATTTTGTAATTATGAATAACTTTGTATATTGTTTAGCTTTGAACCTCTCTGAACCTTTTTGGAATTCCAAACTTTGGTGAAGCTTTCACATTCTCAGTCCTAGTGAATTTTTCAAAATTACCTATTATGAGTGGATCTCCCTGTCTTCAACTGCAGGAAGGTTGGAAAGTTGTCATAGGTGCCCCCATTGACTAAAAATGCAAATGTAGTTTTGATATGAAGTATATATCTTCTAGATATAACTATCAACAGAATTCATAATTTTTAAGAACTTTTGAATGAAGTGAATATTGTTAAACCAGTTTTATGAGTAATATCAGATCCATGTTATTTGTTAAGAGTGTTTTCCTTCACTTCATATAATCTTCTTGCTACTGTTACATGATATCTTGCAACAATGATTGCAATCTTAAAACCATTATACTAGCCATAATTTCATGAGTACTAGTAAATAAGTAGATAAGCCAAAATCGATGTTTAGGAATCACTTCCAAACAGTTTCAGAATTAGAGTAATGTTTGCAAATGAAAACTTGAAATGATTTTCATGATTCTTTTATAGATTCACAATTTTTAAAATGTGCTAGCAATTTCTTGATTATTTTTCAATTATTTTTTAAAGAATACCTTTGGAAGCCATATGACCTTGCCCCTCATTTTAGGCCAAACCAAAATGGCATCAATAACCAAAAAATGTTTGATGGAGCCTAACAATTTTGATTTACTTTCTTTAGCCCTTAAACATGTTTAATCCATCAGAATGTCCACCATCATACATCGAGAAACATACAACATAACATAATCTTTCACAACATTGTTACCAAAAACATGCATGGAGAAACATACAATATAGCATAATTTGTGGTCAAGTTGTAATGTCCCTATTTTTAGCCTTACACTTTCTAGTGACTATTAGCCTATTTCCGAACACTCGTAGGCTAGTCAGAGCCAGAATTAGGGCTTCCTATTTGTTGTACTCAAACCAAATTTTTTGCTTCATTAAGGCATTTTGCTTAAAATGGTCTAAACCTTGTAAATGTGGGGTCAAAACTCAATTTTTGGGCAAATAAAGTATGGGCTTTTAGTCAGTATGATGCCAGGAAGATACTGGCAAAATTTGAAAATTTTGAAAATTAGGGTTTCTGAACTCTATTTTTAGCTCAAAACCCTAAAAAATAGGAACTTGTCAGAATTGGCTGAAATTAATTTTGATTGGCTTATTTCAAATCACGATCACAGTGGTGAAGTCAGTTTAAGGCTGGTGGGTAGTTTTCACTTTTTTCAGGAGAAAAGTTAGGACCTCCGAGGTCGTCAATGGCAATTGGCCAGTACCAGGTATCAATATCTAAGCCTGAAACTCAAAGTAGAACGCTCTACGATGAAAGATGAGGAAAAATATGTTTTTTGACACAGGGGATTTTCAGATTGGAAAAAAGTGCTAAAATATTCTAAGTCTGGAAGCTTTTTCACCATGTAACGTAGTAGACACTTGCGCAATCAACGTGCAAATCCACTTTATAGTGTTCGTACTTATGAAAATGATGAAGTATAGTCATACACACACCTTGGCAGTCACAGCACTTCAACATGGTCAACTGCAGTGATGGATACAGCGTTTGCAAAGCATAAAATGGTGAAAATCAGTGAATTCAGAGCAAATCCGCTCCCCTGTAGCCTAGGGGCGCCCTTCCATCTGAAGGTCAAGATTTGATTGTTTTGGATGAAGAATACATTCGTTGTGTTCAGTTTTCAGTCAGCTTTCCGACTAGCCATGGAGCAGGATCATCCGAGTTGTAGAACTCCGGCAAACGAAGACAGAAGCAGAGGTTACGAAGAGTGTTTTCTCACAAGGAGGCAGTCTAGAAATACATATCCACTCCCCTGTAGCACAGGGGCACCCTTCTTTTTGAAGGCCCAAATCTGGATGTATGTGTGTGCTAATGGATTCAGTCTTTTCAGAATTAGTTTGGCTTTTCAACGAGCTATCAAGCGGAAGCATATTCAGTGCAAAACTTCGGTTATCAGCATCAAAAGTGGAAACTACAGGCAGGATACATGTGATCAGAGATTGCTAAAGCATGGTTTGAGCACCCCTGTAGCCCAGTAGCCCAGGGGCGCCCTTGAATATGACTTATCAGATGAATGAAATTACAGGGGATGTCTTCCTGAGATCTTTTCCAGCTTAGTCCAGCTTTGCAACGCAATAGTTCACAAAACGATCCGGTATTCTGAGTGACCATGATAGAGGTTCTACCGAGCACGTAAAATAGAGGATAGTGAAGCATGGCTACACAAAGCTACACATCTATAGGCTAGGGGCGCCCAGCCTTTAGGCCTACCAGATGGGGTTATTTGCAATTGCAATCTTCACAAGACTTGTGTGCAATTACTCCAACCATTCAACGAGTCCAGCCGTCAGCCTCTGGGATTTGACGAGTGCTCGTACGTGCGAGGTCGAGGTGACAATGTTGTAAAGTGGAGGTGGTTGAAGATAGTTTAAAAATGACTAAGTATAAGGCTAGAATTTTCCTTGAAAAAGGCGATTCTCTTTTAAGGGCCTTAGAAACAATTTTTTGGCTGTGTCTTCTCCAAGAACATTTCTTGCAAGTTGACCAAACTGTACAGAGAGACAAGCGGCACGCGAATCGGAGCATTCCAGCTCCCGGTATCAAGGGTCAAAGTGTGGTGTTCGGATGAAAGTCACACTTTTGTCAGAATGGTGTTTGTGCTTTCACTGGCCAGGGGCGCTCATTTTTTTTGAGGTTCCTAATACAGTTTGCACATCGCTTACATACAGTCATTGGATGCAGAGTACTTCCAAACTTCCAGTCATGTAATGAATCTTTTATCCAATCAGTGGGGCTCATCATTCACTGTCAACAACAGTTTGAAGCATCAGAGGGCAATACGGAGAAATGGCTAAGTCTGGAATCAATGCCTTAATTTAATCAGAGGCGCCTAATTTTCAAAGGTGTCAGATGATGATTTTAGCAGTTGTTGCTCCCAGCAGATATTTCATCCTTTTCATGTAGGCTTTGCGATGGATATCTCTGCATAGTCCAGGATCATTCAATCATCCGAAAATCAGAGTTGAACAGGGTCAGTTGTAACTTTGCAGTCAACTACAAAATAGGAGATTCTCAAAAATCTCATAACTCTTACAAATGGACGTCTAAAAGATCAAAATTTGACTTTTTAGAATCAGTGAAGTGTGTTGAGCACAACAAGAGGCTATTTTTGGCAAAAGTAAAAATAAAAAAATATTTTGCATGCAGAGCATTAAAAAGTGATGAATTTCTTCAAAGATAAATATTGGCACCACTTTTAGTTCTTTGCATGTTTTGAAATTAAAATATTATTTTTAGTCAAAGGCTCAGAGACAGTGGCAGTTCAACTGGTAAAGGGCCAATCGAATTCCTTCTTCACAAATAGGGTTTTAGCATGCATGCATGAGGGTACAATTTCATCTATTTAACCAAGCATGGTGTCTTTTCTCATTCACACAGCTTTGAAAGTTCAAATTTCCTCAAAGAGATTAGTGTATTTTCATCGAAGAATAAAGCTCGAAGGCGATAGGTAAATTATTTTGCAGGTTCAAGTCCAAATTCAGCATCAGATTCAAAGACAAGGTGGCGATTTTGAAAGAAGAAGGCACAAAAACAATTAAAATAATAAAAAACGTCTTTTTCTCTTCTATATTTCTTCCATCTTCTCGTCTTAAATTCTCTTGCATGTTCGAAGTGTTGGCAAATTTTGGCGAAACAAAGTATCTGGGTTGATTCAGAAGAGCTTTCTCAGCAAAACCCATGTGCCAGAATTTTTCAAGAAAATTTGTTCCAGAACATCTGTTCTTGAAGCTTTAATTTTCTCAACCGAAATTCTTTTGCATGGCTGAGTAAAGGGCAAATTTTTACATTTTTGATGTTCTGGGTTGTCTTAGAATCACTTTCTGGACAAAACCCATATCTCAGATTTTTCCGTAAAAATTATCATCCAACAAGCTATTTTTAGCCTCAGGCTCAGCAGGGTATTTTTGGTTTTCCAGAAAAGTTGTCAGA
Source organism: Sequoiadendron giganteum (assembly GCA_007115665.2). Lineage (NCBI taxonomy): Eukaryota > Viridiplantae > Streptophyta > Pinopsida > Cupressales > Cupressaceae > Sequoiadendron > Sequoiadendron giganteum. The sequence continues at coordinate 402,186,870 of CM021107.1, read as the reverse complement.
ATATAGCCGTGTTCACAGTCAACAAGCAAGTTTTTCAGAATGCAGTTCACTTAGCTTGAATTCAAGACCAAGTCGGTCTTAGCTCATAACTTCATTGGGACAGTTGATACAAATCTACATAAGGTATTGCCGGAGGTAGTTTTGGATCCACTTAAGATCAGCGATTCGGTTATCAAGAACATTTAGCAATCCGGGTTACTTGAGGCCGCTTCCATACCTATCTCAGTTCATTGCATAGAGTTTGTAATGTCTTGCATTAAGCATTATAATTCGATTGCACGGGAGATACACTCAGTAGATGGGCGTGTCATATGCAGTCTCAAGCCCCTCGACATCGAGCGAAGTCTGGGTATACCTCAACATCTAGATGGGTTGGTCATTTCCATGAATAAGAGCGAGTAGGTATTCAATGTTGAATTGGATAAGTGTCAAAACATGAAAAACGTGAGAAGCATCAAGCTGTAGAAGAAACAGTGGCCATCACTTCAGTTACAAAGCCGCCAAAGTTACCAGTCAGTGAAGTGCCAGTTTAAGTGTGTGGAGATTTCCAGGTTTGCTTGAGTTGCTAACAAGTAGTGAATTGACAGTTGAAACATGTGATGATATTCAAATGGTGATGCAGTCAACAACCTCGTGGAGGGGTTAGTTGCCCAAGATCAGGGCCAATAAACTTCAGTTAAAGGCGTCCCACCTTTTCCAAGATAGACATTAGACACAGGAGTTGAACTCAATGCTTCTTTCCGAGTTAACTTGTTGTTACACATTGCATGCCATGTCTTTCTTGGAAACATCTACATACACTTGGAGCTTAGATTAGATCTTTCAGTTGACTGATGATAGCATTCCAGTTGACTTGCTTTCAATAAGGATGTGCATGTTGCACCTTGTCCATTTAGATTAGATGTTTCAGTTAACTGATGATAATTTCCCAATTAACTATATAGTTTCATTCAATTAGGGTTTAGGAATAAGATCTTGCATGTCTTGCAAGACTGTAGTTGACTCAAGGTGATTTTAGGGTTGCCTACACCTTGAAGTCTATAAATAAGAGCGTTTAGCTCATTTGTAATTTAACTTTTGCTTGATAGCATACATGTTGCACCTACCTTGCCTGTAGTATTGCTATTATTGTATCTATTCAAGAGTGATTGTTGTTATAATAAATTGTTGCGCCTACCTTGCCTTCATGTTATTGTCATGGTGTTTATTCAATCTTAGTTAAATGGGGTTGCTGGTTTGATCGTTATTGCATGCGTGTTTCGTCTATACAATATATTGTCCCAGTTGCTTATCTTGTGTTTTGTTTATCATGAGCCTATTCAGAAGAGCAAATAGTTGTGCCTACCTTGCCTTCATGTTGTGAAACTATACTCAAAGTTTATCGTTTGATCTGTGTGATAGTAGACTCATTCAGCCAAGCAGATAGTTGTGCCTACCTTGCTTTCATGTTGTGAAGTTGTACCAGGTTTACCATTTATTCATTTGTTTTAAAAAGCTTCTTCCCGGACAAGCAAATAGTTGCGCCTCCCTTGCCTTCATGTTGTGAGCCCGCACCTGAAGTTTATCGTATAATACATTCCCGCTCCATTTCCTCATGCTTTGTTTCTTGAGGAAACTGGATAGATTTAAAGAAGATAGCTTAGTTGTAGTTAGATGATCTGCGAAATTAGAAAATACTTAGCTGCAACATTCTAGGTTTTCTTAACCTTGTGCCTCTACCAGCTGAGAACAAAAAGATAAGATTTAGTTTACTTTTCTATTCCATGCATTCCAGCACAACAAGGGAGCTTCCCCTCCTAATTTGAAGAGCACTCATTACGTAGTGTGCATAGTTGTCCGTACAAACTTACACTCCAGAGGTGTTAGTTCTTACACCAACACTATTTTCTAGGAGGCTTCTTTTGTGGATTCAAGAGATTGCATGCAGGAGTTTGGTAGTGTGTTTTTTGGATCTTTCTGGGTTTTCAGAAAGCTTCGGAGAAATGTGACATGCATTTCAATCAGGAGTTTCCATGCAGGATTGGTTTTTGGATTCATTTGGGTTTTCAGAGAGCTTCGCAATTGTATGACATGCATCTTGCATCTGACAACCTTTTCCGGACTCACTATTTTTAGTAAGTTGCGATAGCTGCTCGGTTTGTGCTCAAAATGCATTTCAAGTCACTTACTATTTTTAGCAGTATGCTATTTATAGTAAGTTCTATTTCTGGCCATGGTGGTAGTTGCAGTGTGTTGGCATTTCAATTAGCACCTCTAGAGTGCTTATTGGAAACAGACAACTATTGCAAGTGTTCTAGTACTGCTCTTCAAATTATAGAGAGGAAGATCTCTCTTTGTTGATGTTCTATGTAAAAAAGGTGTACTAAGGTTCCTATCTTTTTTACTCAACGGTAGGATACCAGGGTGCATAAACACAATGCGCTGTAGCTACACTTTTTCTTTGGTTTCCACAGATTCTTAACTACGACTAACTAGCTTCTAGACTATCCTACCTCTTCAAGATAAACAAAGCATGAGGGCGTAGGAGCGAAATGGATGGGTGGGAACACTTTAATCCTCCGTCTCCATAGAAGATGGCCGATGCTCTAAACTCTCAGATATATGCTTGGGATAAGGTCTTATGCAAGTGAACACACTTTACGGTAGTCTGAATCAGAGACTTGCCAAGGAGGAGGAACCCCTGTCCGAGGTATAGGCTTGGAAACAACTTACTGGAAACAACAAGGTACGATGATTTGGCTAACAGGATTCCCGAGGAGGTGACGACACCTGTCCAAAGTGTAGGCTGAAAGACAATTCAGTAAACAACATCAAACGATAGCAATCGATGACAAAATATCCAAGGAGGAGGAACCCTTGTCCGAGGAGGAGATTGAAACAATAAACTATTTGAGAACAAAGATGTTGGATCAACTCAAAACTTAGATCAAATATGCATACGCCATCTGAATTTCTTCTTCAAGCTTCACCAAAGAATTACAAAGGTTGGGACAGCAAAGGCACGAAATCATGCACAATTACGATCAACCAACAAACTCTGGCAACAATGGCGCGACAATTTTGCTTAGCAAATAAAAGTTAAACAAAGAATTAGCCCAAGGCTCTTATTTATAAAAACTCAAAGGAGTAGGCAACCCTAAAGTCTCCTTGAGTTAACAATCAGTTCTTGCCAATCAACAAGATTTATTCCTATGTCTAAAAGTAGGTGAGCAAGCAGTTAACTGGAAATCTACTTCAGTTAACTGAAACTAAACAAAAGTCAAACTGGAAGTCTACCTCAGTTGACTGACACCTAACTAAAAGTGAACTTAAATTACAAATGTGTCTCCAAAATAGACATCCACCTTTAAAGGAGATTTGAGATCCACAAATCGTGGGAGTCAATTAGACATCCTTGATTAGTGGGATCTGACATGCATGATTTGTGGAGATTTGGAGTCAACTTGGAAAGGGGCATCAAGTTGACTTCAACCATAATTAATGCCTTTTTGGAGGGTAGGACGTCCTTGAGGTGCTTGACACCTCATCACTATTGGTTACCGGTCTTTTATCCATTTGTTGAATTCTTTTGCTCCTTACCTAATTTGCTTTTGATATTCAACCTTCTTTGCAGCTACGTCATCTGGACTTTTTTGACATGAAGTGTGGAAGGTAGTGTGATAGTAACTTGATGGCGGCTCTGTATTTGAATTGACTACCTTCCGCATTTGGCTATCCATTGAACGGTGATGTCATTCATGCCTTCCAAGGCATCCAACTTGAATACAGGCTTTACTTGATGCATTTTTGTGTCAAGTATTTTCATGAAATCGTGAAGTAGGACCATTTTGGTCTTGATTTTAACTTGAGAGTACTACACTTTGAAAAACTTGATCACTGCCTATAAACACGGATACGTTTAGACAAATTTTCAAAACCCTTAAAAATAGCCATCCGCTGAGAATTATTTTTTTTGGGAAAAATCTGGCACATGGGTTTTGTTCGTGCTTCAATGCTGAACAGACCCAGTTGCTTGGATTTTTTATTTGGAGACTTTTTCCGAAAAGATCCCTAAAAATAGGGGCAGCAAGTTTGCTGATTCTAGCAAATATGAAAAGATGGGTTTCACTGGAAAATTACGCTGATCATACCCAGTTGGCTAGATCTAAGATGGCCTATAGTTTTTTGTGACATGCAAGAATTTTAAGACAAAAGAGAGGAAGTAGACAAGAGCTGGATTGGAAGTTATTATCTGCCTCTTTGCAAAAATTTGCCTCTGAATTCAACCTCGGAGAAGAAAACCCTTACTGCTACTGATCTTCAAAAAATATTGAAGAACGGTCCAAAACCCTTGCCAGAACTGAAAAAGATGTCCTTGGGAGCAATTTTTTGTTTTGATCTTCAACCTGCAAAAGAAATAATGAAGAATAGATGCCTTGATGCCTTGATATGTCAAATTGGAATTACAAGCATCAATTGGGCGTCCAACTCATGATTGAGCCTGATTTGGAGTTCTAAAAGTTGATTTCCACTGATCGTGGAGTGTTTAGCCTCTTTTTGCCTCCAAAATTTGTTAACAAATTGCCTTTGACTTTTAGGCGTCCTTTCTTGAGTTTGAACATTTTTTATATCATTTTTCAAGCTGAAGTGTCTCTATTCAACCCTCGCTCTTGGTTGTCCAGTTGATCTTCGGCAGCTGCTGACGGACCTGTTGTCGAGATGGGACCATACTGAAGAGATATGCTTGGGGGTCGTCAAGTCAAAAAATTGAGTTTGAGCCTTCATATAAAAGGGCGCCCTTTCTCCAAGAGGGGTGCTTTTGGCTTTGCCTTAGACAATTTTCATTGACTGTTCTTCGTTTTGGCCTTTTCAGACCCTCTGTGCTTTGATCTGACGTTCCCGTTGATTGATGAGTCAGATAAATCTGCTTGATGGTGCATCGGGTAACCAACTTAGTCCTGGAAAGAATGGCCGACTTCTTAGCTTCCGGAGGTGAGTTTATGTCCTTCAAATCTAAGGGCGCCTCTGACCTGTTGTGACCTTTTTCACACATCACCCCATCCAAGATGGGGACCCCCTAAATTTTGCTCCATTCTGGTCTTTTGGCTTTGGTTCGCTCTCTCTCTGGTCTTTTGTCCTTCCGGGGATGTCCCACCGTTTGACCCAGGTAGAAATATTGTTCAAGTCTGTGAAATTAATGGTTTTCTATCCCTCGGGCTTTTTAAGGTCAAACCAGGTTATCAAATTGAAATCTGAGCTTAGTACAGCAATCACAAGGCATCCGGCAAAGTCCCACTGAATTTTTATCAAATTCTGACAACTTACTATTTATAGTAAGTACTCAATCGAGGACCGTTTCAGCAGGATTTTGGAATTTTGTCAGCTTCGACACATTCAGAGCACATCAAGCTGCTTGCGCGTAAATTTTGAGCTAGATCAGACAACTTGCTATTTTTAGCAGTTCAGGCTTCAGGAGCCATTTTCAGGGTTTGCACATGTGCTTTTCAAATGCATGTCCGGATATTCCTTCTGGGTTTTTCAAGACCCCCGCAACGATATAACATGCAAACCGAGACGATCACTTTCAGAGTTCAGCCTTCGGAGGCTATTTTTAGGGTTTGCATGCGGAGTTTTTCAACGCATGTCCGGAGATTCCTTCTGGGTTTTTCAAGAGCTTCGCAACAGTGTGACATGCAAGCGGGGAAGATCAAGTTTCAAGGACTTACTATTTTTAGCCAGTGCATGCATGCAGACCAGTTTTTTGGGTTTTTCTGGGTTTCTTGATATCCCACAGGCGATATGACATGCAAAATCATCCGGCAATGGATGAGTCACTTTTCAGGAAGTTTCTATAAATAGCAGTTTCACCCCGGCCACCCAACACTTCAGTTCAACATACAAAGCGACATGCAGAAGAAACAAAGTCCAACGGAGACCGTTCGGGACACATGCAAGTCAAATTAGGGTTTCCACTTTTATAGGGGGTTAAATCCAGAAATTGCCAAAACGAAGTACCCCACCAATGACAGCATACTTCAAGGCACCTGCTGGCAAAATTTGAGCGGAATCGGAGAACTTACTATTTTTAGTAAGTCAGGCCACAGCTATAAATAGTAGGTCTGCACCCAAGGTTGGCATCAGCACGACACTCAAGTTATCAGGATTAGGCATTGCAAGTTTCAAGTCAAACGGAGCTACTGAAGTCAGAAAGTCAGGAACTTACTATAAATAGCAGGTGGCTATAAATAGCAGGTCAGGGCAGGGAACTGGCAAAACAGGTTCACAAGGCAAAGAAGATTGTATGGTGAAATTTTCAGGCAAAACGGAGCTATGGAAGTCGAAAATCAAAGAACTTGCTAAAAATAGCATAACCTGCTAAAAATAGAGAAGGGGTGCTAGGAAAATTTCGAAGGCATGAAACAAAACCTTGATACCCAATATGCGCCCATGATGAAATTGAAAGTGAGGCCTCTAATATGCACCCAAGGAGGAGGATGCCTAGCAAAACGCCTAAGTATGAAAGTAAGAGTTGCCTACCTCAAATGCGCCCTCACATGAAACCTCACTATGCTAAATGCGCCCTCAAGTCATGTTGTGAAGACTTCAAATATTTCCTAAGTTTGGAAGATGAAAGTGGCCTAGTGGATATGCGCCCACCTAGTAAAACAAAAGCACAAGGGTCAAAATGCACCCACCTTCAAGAGGGAGACTATGAAAATTCCTAGGGCGTGGAAACTTCAAGGGGTCACCTTCAAAATGCGGCTAAGTATGAAATGAAAGCATGAGGTTTGAAATGCGCCCTTACATGAAAGCTACCCTTCTAAAATGCGCCCTCAAGTCAAAGAGAAATGACGTCAAAATATGCTAAGGCACAAATTAAAAGCTCACCCTAGCAAATGCGCCCACCAAGGTAGAGACTTCAAAAAGTTTCTAAGTCATAAAATCAAAGTAGCCCCTTCCAAATGCGCCCATGGTGAAAATGAAAGCTCACATGTGTAAATGCACCCACCTTGAGGGGTCACCTTCAAAATACGTCTAAGTATGGAGAAATGGAAGCATGCTAGTGAAAATGCGCCCTTATATGAAAGCTCCTCCATCTAAATGTGCCCATCTCAATTGAAAAAGCTAAATGCACCGAAGCTGAAGTGGAGATAAAAGCACGCCGAGGAAGTAAATGGAAGAGCCCATATGAAAATGCGCTCAGCTTGTAAGACTAAAGCTTGCCTTACTGAATGCGCTCACCATGGAGGAGTTGACTGGAGAATTTTCCAAGGCAAGACAAAGTATTCTTGAGGCGTGGGAAATGAAAGCTAGAGGTGTGAAATGCGCCCATGAGTAATAGAGGGTCATAAACTAAGGCATTTAAAATGCAAAAAATAGCTTGGCATATCAAACGCGCCCACCTCAAGTGTGAAGTTGTCTAAGGCGTGGAAACTTGAAAGTACAACTATGAGAATGCACCCACCTTGCAAATGGAAAATACTCTAAGGCGTGAGAATCATCTAAGGCAAAAATGAGAGTAACACAAGCAAAGTGCGCCCCATCAAGTGTTAGAGCCTTGAGAAAATTTCTAAGTCATGAGAATAAAAAAATACCAAGGGTCAAATACGCCAAAAGTAGAAAGTGTTAAATATTTTATAAGTGAAATAACATTTCACTAGGGAGAACCACACCCTTGGCATGGAAAGATGACTTGATGAATTTAAAAAAAAAAATTCCAGAGACATTTAAATGAAGTGGACACAGTGACGAAGTTTTATTTCCAAGGCGGAAGCAACTGAATATTTTTCATGGGTTAAATGAAAAATCAAATGAATCCGTTCAAAAGGCACCCATGGGTTGACAAAATTAAAAAATTGATTTCCTAAGGGAAATTTTAATATTTCCAGAGGAAATTCGTTTTGACTAGATCGTTTTCCTAACGGAAATTAAATCTCAGAGGATGAATTGATCGGAGCAAGCGAGTGATTTTTGTCAGCAAGTCGAATTATTTTAAAGGGGGGATTAAAATTTTCTAAGGCAAATTTGATAATTCAAATGATGGATATTTTAAGTGAGAGGGAAATATTTTTTTTTTAAAATCTCCCATGAAATCTTCAAGTTGAATTTAATCAAACGTGACAAGAATTTTAAATGGAGTTCTCAAACAAATCAGAGTGATTTTCTCACGAGTTGTTTAATTACCAGCAGTTAACTGGCAGACTAGAAAAGGAAATTCGAAATTTGAAGAAGAAAGAATCTTCATTAATGGCAACTGCCATAATGACTGGCTGACGACTAGCCCACTATTGCGCCTGAAATGGAAGATGCCAAATGGAGAGAGTGGAGAATTGATGAAAGTACTAAAAATAGCCCCAGCACTACTCAGCAGGATTCCTCGCGAAGAGTTATTTAAACTACTTCATTTCTTTCATTTTCTTCACACGTTTCGAAGAGCTTGGAATTGCTGAAGTGAAGAATTTTGTGAGAAATCAAAATCTTTTTCGAAGTTGCTGAGAGGGAGGTTGGATTTTATTCTTCTAAGAGTGAAGTTGCTAAAGATTTTAATTCTCGAAGGGCTGAGAGGGTGTTGCTGCAAATTTCGAAATCATATACTGCAGTTGCTGGAGAGATATTTCTAGATTGCTGAAAGTTGAAGTTGCTACGGATTTTTGAAGTTGCAGAGGTTCTCGAAGTTGTTGGAGATTTTATTTTCAAACTGCTGAGAGTTAAGGTTGTTGAAATCATTTTCGAAGTTGTAGAGACTCTCGAGTTTGCTGCAGATTTTATTTATTCGAGCTGCTGTAAGGTAGTTGTTGTTGGAGTTGAGAAGAAATTCGAATTTCCACACTAGCAGTGATCTCTTCATTCTTCAAGTTGCTGAAGTTGAAAGTTGAAGGTTGACAGAAGTTGAAGCAAAAGATTTAATTTATTCTGTGCTGAGAAAATAGCCACATTGCTGAAAGTTGTTAGTTTGCTGTAATTTTCTTCGCCAGTCAGAGTGCAGTTGCTGAAAGCTTCTTTCTAAGCTCAGAGTTTTTATACAGTTTGAGGTTTGGAGTTAGAAAATTATGCTAAAGAATTTTATTTTCAAAAGCTAACTCCACATCCGCAGCCGTCTCGGAGGCTATTTTCTTTTATTAAAAATCTGCAAACTAACTTATTATTATTCTATCTTATTCTTGCAGATGGCTGGAGCAAAGGATGTTGCAGGAACAAGCAGAGCTGCAGGCAGAGCTGCAAACACTAAAACAGGCAAGGCTAACTCATCCCAGCAGGCAATGATCAAAAGGCTCACCAAGTCATTTCTTCCAAAATCAGCAATTGTTTCAAAGTTGGCAGGATTAAGTGACACCAACCTGGGGTCGTTTAATCTAAATGCACTCAAGTCTAGGATATACAGACTAGGAGGCCATCAACCGTCAGTCACGGCACATAACATCATGAAGAGTGGTATCTACGCAGCCGCTGGTTTTCCACCAGCAATTCAGTGCCCGGAGCTAATTATGGAGTGTGCGAAATACTACAAGTCGGAGCGTAGAACCATTGTCTCTCCGGATGGAAAATTACTTGCCAACTTCACGCCAGATGCCATCGGAGAGGCATTTGGGATTCCTACCGCCGAAAAGATGCTGTACAGATCAAAGGAGAGGGCGGATAGAATGTATTCCACCTCCTTCGAGAGGATTGTTGCAGTCATCAACAGAGTCTGGATGCAGAAGCCAAAGCCACCTCGCACTAAACTCCCAAAGCAGATAATTGCCGAAGATGTGAAACAGGAATACTATGACTTGATGATGATGCTGAGCCGAATAAATGTGAGTGCACAAGCCTACTTCTTCGAGCCTTGGATGTTCTACTTCATCGAGATCATCTTGGAGGGAAAGGAGTGTGTTGACTGGGCAAGAATGATCAGTGATAACATAGATGAACAGTTCAAGAGCCTGAGGGGGACGAAAACCTTTTACATAAGCTCGTATGTGATATATATGCTGGCAAGAATGACCAAGTACCAAGCGATTACATATAAGGAGCCAATAAGCTATGCACCTGATCAGTTCAAAATCCATGAGGCCTGCACGCAATTACATCTAACCAACCCTGCCAGTTACAAACGGGCTAATGATGCATTCACAATGCACATCATGAGTACCCTTCAGCGGAGAACGCAGCAAAGAATATCCAAAGAGGCACAAGCATTGATTGAGGAATACGGATATTGACTCATCCAATTTCCGAAATTCACTTACATTAGGCTGCAAGGGTTCACTTCGTATCCATACCGGCTACCAAGGTACCCCACCGATCACATTATAATGCTGGAAATATCTAGGCAATTGATCGCCTATGATAAGATTCAGAAGAAGAAAAAGAAGGGTGGACTTGACTTTCCTATTGCCATGGGAAATTCCACTGAGGTGTGTCCCTCCTTGCAGGCAGCTTGAGAGGCAGAGGATGAGCTGCAATTCTATTATCTATCGTATCACACTGGCAGACAGGATTTCGATCCTTATAGAAACATCCGAATGATACAAAACGTTGAGTACCGGCACAGGGCCCACATCGAGGACTTTTGGGCAAATGCTGTTGATGAGGTTGAAATAAGGAAAAGGATGTTTTCTAGGCTTCCCCTCAAAATTAATTAGGGAATGTGAGATCATCCCAGTTCCCGACCAGGTGGAAGAGGATTTCAACATTATACAGCCCGACTATGGTTCAGTCAGGGATACTCCGGTCCCACCACTTGATTGGTCAGAGCCAGAAATCATGGACTTGGACACGCTCTCTATTCCGGTGTTGACTTTCACAAGAGCTTGGGTCGATAGACATGTATGCAGACTTAAGAGCAAATCGATCGCCCTTACTTATAACTTGATGGGTGACCCAAGGCCGCTATCAGTGAGAAGGGGAAAACAGGTTGCTCAAACACCGGAAGCACAAGTAGAAGTACCAACCCAGCCGATACCATTGAGGATGGAACAAGCATCACCTATGCACTCACAAACTCAGTCTTCGAGTTTGAGAGTGATTTCATTATTTGCTGATCAGAGGGCAGGATTGGGTGAAGAGCGGGAGCTTGAGGAGGTGGATCAACCCAACATCCGAGAATTAGATAGTATAAGCGTCAATGCATCCAGGGCTGGCCGACAAGAGGAAGAAGAGGAAACGGTGGCCGACACTCGTTTCCAGCATATGTTGGACATGATATTGGAGGAAGAAGAAAACACAGAACAAGGGACCCAAGGGTCAGGAGATACGCAGCTCGTGAAAGATGATGAGCCCGAGCAGAACAGTGCAAGAAGAGAAGAAGTACACGAGGTGGAGGCAACAAAGGAGCAGCCCCTCGTCATTTGCAATCCACAGCAGACAGTGCCGGATTGGCTCACGGAGAGAATGAGAAGAGAGCCTGAGGATGATACGGATCCAGCTGTCGAGATGAAGGAGTTCCTCAAAAGAATTAGTGCGCCGCCAGAAAAGAAGAGAGCCAGAAAATTCTCGAAGATTTCGACTGACGAGTCAGGCTCCCGCACACTCCAAGTTGCTGTCCCAAGGGAGGAATATGATTGAGCCGAGGAGAGGCCCGAAAACTATGTGATCACCACCGTAGAGTTGGGTCATCCTATGGGAGCCCAAATTGTCGAGGAGTTTGATAACTCCTATCAGGCGCTGAAAGACCAGTTGCTCAGAACAGAAGGGAAGTATAAGAAATTGAAGAAGGAGCACAAAACATTGATTGGATATGTGCAAAGTCTAGCGCGTCCAGGTGAACAGGCAGACCCCGCAGTAGAACTCCCACCTGAGCTTCCGAGGGAGTCTGTTATTGGCTTGGAAGACCTAAAGAAGATGGAGACAGAGGCAGACAAATGGGTCAGCCATGTTCAAGCTGATACAGAGAAATTTATGGAGGGCCTCGCCGATGCTTATCAGCAGGCCTCTAATATTTTGACGCACATGGATATGGTAGATCAGGCCTGGGGCGATACCCGCATCTATCGGACGAAGACTGTTCTTCGTTTAGGGGCTTTGATGCATATACCTCTACAGACTTTGGTGGATGGAGGTGTGATTCAAGATGGTGACAGGTATGATTTCACCAATTGGTACTTCTCGGTGGTCACAGGCCGTGGGTTTCATGATACAGCAAGGGAAGATTCGGCCAAAACCAGGAAGGTAATGGGTTAACATCGTGGAGGGAGTTCTTAATACACTGGAGGCCATATTTGTTAGGAGGCTGGCCCCAGAGGAAATAACTGTTGATAGCTTGAGAGGCAAATTGGCTCCATTCTTCTCAGCTGCGAGGTCGCTTGTCCAGGATGACTTTGAGAATGTCTCCACTTTCTCCAGTATAATCCAGAATACCCAGGACGCCTTGGTGGCATGGAGGAAGTCTTACACTCGGCACGGACAAACGGTAGCGGTCTTGGAATTTCAGCTCAACCATATTCCACCAATTTCAGTTCAGGAGGTTGAGGCGGTGTTGGCCCGATTAATCGAATTTGCAGTTCGAGAACGGGACAGTGGGAACGCTCTGCTTGATTGAGATCTTCTGGAAGAAGATAGTGGGCATTAATTGCTCGTAGTGGGGAGTGGAGAATCTTTTGTTCATTTATTACCCCACTCCCCTCAGTGGCGGTTTTTAGGGCAGAAACCCTAATCAAGGCATAGGTGGCTCGATTTGAGCCCTTTATTGTAATTGAATCTGAACCGTCCGCTGGACTGGGCCAACTATAAAAGGAGCATCCCCCCTCATTTGTAATTATTAGAACTAGAATTGAATCAGAAATAGAGTTGAGCTAGAGAATAGAAGGCATATAGCATTTAGCTTAAAAGTTAGCTTAGATTGAGGAGGAAAGGAAATTTTCCCATTAAGGACTTTGTAAGAAGTTGTTGTGAACACTCTCATAATATAAAGATTTATCATTGTTTGGTGGTTCTATCTTCTATTGTGAGTAGCTAGCAAGGCTTGTTTGTCTTTCCAATTCAAGTAGATAGAGTAGAGTAGACTTTGTTTTATGCAAGTAGTTGTTAATTGTGGAGTGTGGCGCTGTGATTTGAGCATATCTTCTTTCATCCATACCACTAGCGGGCTTACTGATGGTAAGTTCGCCTTGCGTGGTCAACTGGAGTATTGGCACTTAACTTCGATTGTGGCTCATATGTCCGTATGCATCGTGGTGATGGTATGAACATGTTGTGTCCTAATTTGAACACCTTTCTCATCCTTTGAAGATTGCACCAACTTTGTCGGAGTTGTCTGAAAGGAGACGAAGCAAAGTCTGGTTTGAAGATTGTTTAAGTCGATCCTCATCCTCCACCCTTTAGAAGTAGATTTGTAGAATTTCTATCCCTATCCCCTTTTAATTCAGTATTTCCCGATTAATTTAGGAGTCAAAGCAATATTGTCAAATCATTCATGTCTTAATTGCTTCACAAAATCGAACAACTACGTAAGTCCCCTTGAATACCCAGCATATTCACATTAGCCAACTGAGTCTATTCGCGTTAAAGGAACCTTGGAGTTGAACGCATGAACTTTCACGCAATCTTAGCTTGCGGAATACTTTGATCAAGAGGGAATAGAGTGACCGTTGGGCATTTTATTCTGTGTTGATGTCATAAAAAAACACGTCAACATGACCAATAGGGGCGCCTTTAGCTTGTTGATTGATTTTATCTACTTTGAAAACTGCCTGCTTTGATCTCTATCATCAGATGATTCAGTTGTTAGATTCCTTCATTGACACTCTCGTTGTCGAGATTGATCATAGATGAGAAGGTCATCCTGGAGGTCAGTGAGCAATCAAGTTGCATCTGCATGCTCCAAAGAAAGGGCGCATTTCTTCAAGTGGGGCATTTTTCCTCTATACTTAGCCAATTTCTTGGCATGTCCTTTCAGTCTTCTCCTTTGGCGTTTTCTGCTTGATCTCAACATTCAACTATTTGGCGTGTCTTGTGAACGTGTTGTTAGATTGATCACGTAGTTGCGAGAGAGCTAGACAAATGTTATGTATAGAGAAACTGTTGATATATTCATCAGATGTCTTGAACTGAGGGATGCCCCTAGCCAGTAGGGGTGCTTTTGCCATGAAGTTCTCTGATTTGCCTTGTTCATTGCTTGCAAACTCTTCATACTTCGTTGACGTTTCGCCAGTGATCCTTGAATCAGATGATCTCGTTGATGGTTTCATTGATTAGCCAACACAAAAACGAAGAAGATGAATTCTTTGAAGATGTCAGGTGACTGCATTTGCCTTTTGAGATCAAAGGGCGCCTTTCTTCAAGAGGGGCGCCTTTTCAATTGTTGACTGTATTTTGCCTTGGTAGCAAAACGTCCACCTTCCAAAGAGCCAAATTTTGGCCTTTTTTTCGTTTTGAGAATCTCCTTCATCGAATAGCATCTTTTTCAACCTTTTCCACCATGGCTTCTTTGTTGGAGCTTTTGAAGTTTAGCTTTCAGCACCTGGTATTGGCCAATCTGTCATTAATGGCTGCAGAGCTCCTAACTTTGTTCCTGAAAAACGAGAATAGACCCACCAGAGTAAAACATGTCTTTTGATGATTCTGACTTGATCAGTGTGATCGTGAAGTCGGTTAACCATATCAAAATCATTTTCAATCATTTTTGGGAAGGTTCTTTATTCGGGGGTTTCCCTAAAAATAGGGGCATGAAACCCTAATTTTCATTGTTTTAGAATTTTAACCATAGGTTCTGTTGTGACCTTTTCACACATCGCCCCATTCAAATGGGGACCCCTAATTTTTGCTCCATTCTAGTCTTTTGGCTTTGGTTTTGCATCTCTCTGATCTTTCGTCCTTTCGGGGATGTCTCTATATTTGACCTAATTTGGAATTTTGGCTGTCTGTGAAATTAGGGTTTTCACTCTTCAGGTTTTTTAAGGTCAAACTGAGTTATCAAATTGGAATCTGAGCGTAGTACTGCAATCACAAGGCTTCAGGCAGGGTCCCATCAAATTTTCACTAAGTTCTGACAACTTACTATTTTTAGTAAGTACTCAATGAGGTCGTTTCCTCAGAATTTCGGGATTTTGACTGCATCAACACATTTAGGGTACTTTCAGGTACTTGTGCGCAAGAATTGAACAGATTCTGACAACTTGCTATTTTTAGCAGTTCAGGCTTCAAGAGCCATTTTCAAGGTGCACATGTGTGATTTTTCAATGCATGCCTCGAGAATATTTCTGGGTTTTTCAAGACCTTCACGGTGATATGACATGCAAACTGAGATGAGGACTTCCAGCAGAATGGATCATTCTTTAGAGGCTATTTTTAGGGTTTGCATGCAAAGATTTTCAGTGCATGTTCGGATATTCCTTATGGGTTTTGCAAGAGCTTCGCAGTAAGGTGCCATGCAAGCAGAATGGATCATTTTTCAAGGACTTACTATTTTTAGCTGGTGCTTGCATGTTGACCAGTTTTTTGGGTTTTTCTGGGTTTTTTGAGATCCCACGGGCAGTTTAACATGCAAACTCATCCGACATCAGATTGATCACTTTCCTGACACTTACTATAAATAGCAGGTTCACTCCAGCAGCTAGCTGACACTTTAGTTCAGCAAGCAGAACGACAGGCAACAGAAATCAAGTCAAATGAAAACAATTCAGGGCACATGCAAGTCAAATTAGGGTTTCCTCTGTTAGGCCTAAAATGGGGGAATGAAATGTAGAGTTGTCAAAGCGAGGTACACCACCATGATCAACATCTTTCAAGCTGCCTATTGGCAAAATTTGAACGAAATCTGAGCACTTACTATTTTTAGTAAGTCACTTCATGGCTATAAATAGCATGTATGTGCCAGAGGAGGGTGTGAACAGGACACTTAGGTCATCAAGATCATGTGGAACGAATTTCAAGTCAAACGGAGCTACAAAGATCAATCAATTTTAGGGTTTGCTAAAAATAGCAAATGGCTAAAAATAGCAAATGGCTAAAAATAGCATACCAGTGTGGACATAGGGTATAAACAAGGTGGCAAAGTCTGTAGAGGCATAGCCACGCCTGCTCCAGCTCAGAACAGATGAAAAATGCATGAGGAGTCACACTTCTCCAAAATTTGCTAAAAATAGGAGTGGCAAGAGGTAGTTGAGGCATTGGAAATTTCCAAGTTGAAACTGGCAAGAGGATGGGTGAAATGCGCCCACAAAGAAGATGTGAAGTCAAGGCAATAAAAATGCTAAGTATGAGGAATTCCTTCTCATACCTCCAAATGCGCCCAACTTGCAAGGTTGCTGAGGCATGGCATAAGAAAATTCCAAGGCATAAAAAAAAATTCCTCCTCCCACCTCTATATGCGCCCAAGACATGGAAGAATTCCTTCATCACATGGGAAATGTGCCCAAGGTAGATGCAAGTTCCTCCATCATGTGTGAAATGCGCCCAGGGTAAAGAGCTTGGCATAAAAAAAGTTTCTAAGTATAAAAAGTTCCTTCACCACCCCTCAAATGTGCCCAAGCTTGCAAGGCATGAAGGCTAGCATGAAAAAAGTTCGAAGTGAAGGAAAATGGAAGTAGACATGCCTAAATGTGCCCTCAAGCTTGAACAAATTCCCTCACCCTACCTCAAATGCGCCCTTGGTAGAAGACATGGCATAAGAAAATCTAAGGCGTAAAATTTCCTCCACCACATGGTAAATGCGCCCAAAGAAGATGAGGCTTAGAAAAGTTTCTAAGTATAAAAAGTTCCTCCTCCATAGGTAAAATGCGCCCAAGGCTGCAAGGATATTGAAATTTTTCTAAGGCAAGAAAGTTCCTCCTCCCTACCTCATATGTGCCCACAAGGAATGAATTGCAAGGTAAAGGTTTCTAAGGCGTGGGAAAAGGAAGCAAGGAGCCCCATATGCGCCCAGCTAGCAAAAGGTGGAGAGGGCATAAAATAAAAGTGTAAGTGTGAGAAATTCCTCCTCACACCCCTAAATGCGCCCATCATAAGGAAAAGGTTTGAGAGGGGTTCCAAGTCAGAAAATGGAAGTAGCACCCTTCAAATGCGCCCAGCTTGCAAGAGGAAAACGTGGCAATGAGGAGAATATTTCTAAGTATAAATATTCCTCCTCCCAAGGTAAAATGCGCCCTTAAAGCAAAGAGGGGAGGAAGTTGAAAATATCCTAAGTATAAAAGTTCCTCCTCCATAGGTGAAAAGCGCCCATGAGCATGAAGCCACTCAAAAATATTTCTAAGTGTTGAAAATCAAAGCAAGGGGTGTCAAATGCGCCCAAGGCAGTATGAGGGCTTGAACAAATTTTTCCAAGTCTTGAAAATGGAGGTACATGGGTCAAAATGCGCCCAAGATGAAAGGAAAGAATGCTCAAGAAATAATTTCTAAGTATCAAAATGAAAGTTCCCTCACCTCAAATGCGCTCTAAGGAAGTTGGGACATGGAGGAAAATTGTTAAGGCATGAAAATGCTTGGGAAATGAAGGCAAAGATATGTGTTATGAAGTGCGCCCAAGGTAAGTTGATTAAGTTAAAAAGTTTCTAAGGCATTTTCTAAAGTGAAAATGAAGAATACACCTAAGGAAGAGGCAACATGGAAATTTCTAAGTGCTAGGTGATATGCGCCCAGATGCAAGAAAGAATTTCTTCAGGAAAATAAGGAAAATGCCAAGGCATGAAGAATCAGGACTGCAGGTATAGAATACGTCCAGAATAAAATGGAATCAACCTTAGCAATTTTTATTATTTTTCTCAAAATAATAAAAATTAAACTTACCCTTTCATCCGGATACACATGAAAACAATGAGTTTTGAAGGGAAATTTCTTTTGGGTATTGGACATTTCCCACTGGAAGATGATTTGAACTTATTCCACACCTCGCTCGTGTCGTTTTGACAGAGAATTTTGCCCATTACCTATTTTAATGAATTTCCTAAGGCAAAAATAAGATTTCTAAGGCAAATAAAAGAAATGTTTTTACAAAAAAATGCCTTGGCTGGTGATGTCAAAATGAGCGCCTGGATTACAGTTGATGAAATTTATAAAGTAGATAAAGTTGTCTAAGGAAAGGGAAAATAAAACAAGTGGTCAACTACACTCACAGGGGAGAGATGAAATCTGTCTAAGGCATGGGGGAATTTGAAGATGAAATGAAGCTTGAACATCAAGCATTCAAATGCATCCTCAAGTTGAAATATTTTCTAAGGCACAAACTCCAAACACAAGGTGGTGGATGCGCCCTTGAAGAGGATCTTATTGAGTGAACATAGTGCACCCGGAAAGCAAAGTTTGCTAGAGAAAATGATGAATTCTATCTGATCCAAGGATCGATCAATCAGAACGTGAAAACTATTTAAGTGAAGAGATTTTATCTTATAAATGTTCTGATGCTCTTCTTTTTGTTTTGCAGGATGAACACCGAGGCCAAGGCATGAGGACTTGAGGTGATGAAGTTGGACAACGTTACAACTTTGAAAAAGAGAAATGGCAGTTAAGATTTGTCTAAGGCATTAAGAATGTGACGCCGAAGAGGTTAAACACACCCAAGGCAGTGGGCTAGAGAAATGTGAAAGTTACAAGAGAGAAATGTGTCCAAGAGTTAAAACAATAGGAGGGATGAACGTGAACGACTGAGCAGTCGAACTCTGTGGAGACGTTCTTAGAGACTCTTTTACCCTCCTCCTAGCACAACAGAATTGGCAAGAAGAGCAGTGGGAACGTGTTTCTGGATGAGTATTTGCGCCCAAGCCAAGGTGAGTTGATCGAAAATTTCTAAGGCAACGAAATGTAAGTTACACATGCCATTTGCGCCCCAACATGGAGTCACCACCTCCAATATGCGCCTAAGGCTGCTAAAGAGTGAAAAACGTCTAAGTATGAAGGTGAATGCTCCCCTAGTGATATGCGCCTTTGGCAGGTGTGAGCATGAAGTCAAGTAAAACGCGCCTAAGGTAGAGATTGCGAAATAAATTTTCATGGGAGGAAATACGCCCAGGATGAAAACGGGCTTAAGCATTTAAAATAAAAGCTTGCCACCCCAAATGTGCCCAAGCTAGATAATGAAGTGGAGAAAATTCTAAGTCCATGAAAATTAAAAGTTGAGTAAGAAGAAATGCGCCCTCAAGCAACTAAGTCTAAGGCGTGAGGAGTTTCTAAGTATAAAAGATGAAGGTGGAGAATATGAAATACGCCCAAAGAGTGAAAGATTTAAATTTATTGCTAAGTGTGTGAAGTGAAGGTGTGAGAAATAAAAAGGCACCAAGGGGGAAAATGTTCGAAATTTTCCTAAGTGAAACAAATATTCCACTACATGAAAATACGCCCTTGATATGGATGAGTATTTCAAATTTTCAAAGGGCATTTAAATGAGTGGGCAACGTGATGAAATATATTTAAAAGGGGGAGAATTAACATTGATGAATATTTTTCCGTGGGTTAAATAAAATTTCAAATGAACCCCTTTAAAATACGCCCATGGGTCGGTGAAATTTCGAATTATTTTCCTAAGGGAGATTTTAATATTTCCAAAGGGAAATTATTTTTCCTAGATTATTTTCCTAACGGAAACTAAGTTTCAGAGGGTGGATCAATTTGAGCGAGCAAGTGATTTTAAATCAACAGAGTTGAATATTTTAAAGAGATGATTTAAATTGTCTAAGGCAAATTGCGCGAAGTTGATGATTTAAATGGCAGATGTTTTAACAGATTGGGAATAAATTTAAATCTCCCATGAATTTTTCAGGTTGAATTTAATTAAACATTGCGAGAATTTTAAAATGGAATTTTCAAATAGAGTCAAAGTCATTTTCTCGCAAGTTGTTTAATTACCAAGAGTTAACTGGCGGACTGGAGGGAAAAAATTCGAATTTTGCAGGGAAAGAATCTTCATTAATGGCAAATGCCATGATGACTGGTCGACGACTAGCCCACTACTGCGCCTAAATTAGAAGATTCTAAGGGAAGAGAGTTGCGAATTGATGAAGGTGCTAAAAATAACTCCAGCTCTACTTGGCAAGATTCTTCGAGAAGAATTATTTAAGCAACCATTTCTCTCATTTCTTCTCACATTTCGAAGTTGATAGTTGCTGAAGTAGAGAAAATTATTTGAGAGATTGAAATATTTTTGAAGTTGCTGAGAGTGAAGTTGAGAGTTTTATTTTCTAAGTACGAAGTTGCTGGAGAATTTATTTCTCAAGACTGCTGAGAATTGAAGTTGCTGCAAATTTCGAAGTGCCATGCTGGAGAGCTGAGATTTTATTTTCAAATCGTTGAGATTGCTGCAAATTTCGAAATTCTATGTTGGGGTTGCTGGAGAATTTGTTTTTTTCAAATTACTGGAAGTTGAAGTTGCTGCAAATTATCGAAGCTGCAAAAAAATTCTTATTTTGCTGAAGATTTTTATCTTCGAGCTACTGGAAGTTAAAGTATTGAGAAGTTGAGAAGAAGTTCGAAATTTCATGCTGCTAGTGATTTTTTATTCTTCTAGCTATTGGAAGTTGAAGGCTGAAAGTTAAAAAAGTTGAAGTCAAGAATTCGAAATTTTATGCTGGAGAAGTGATTCACTTGCTGAAAGTGGATTAGTTGCTGCAAATTTTCTTCACCAGTCGATAGTACATTGCTGGAAGTTCTTTCTAAGCTTAGAGATTTTTGAAGAGTTTGAGATGGCTGGAGCAAAAGATGTTGTAGGAACAAGCAAAGCTGCAGGCAAAGCTGCAAACGTTGAAGCGGGCAAAGCAAGCTCATCCCAGCAGGCAGTGATCAAAAAGCTTGCAAAACCATTTCTTTCGAAGTCCTTGATTACTTCAAAGTTGGCAGGGTTAAATGACACCAATCTTGGTTCATTTAATCTGGGTGCACTCAAATCCAGAATGTACGGGCTGGGAGGTCATCAACTGTCGGTCACAACACACAATATTATGAAAAGTGGGATCTACGCAGCTGCTGGTTTTCCACCAGCAATACAGTGTCCGGAGTTAATCATGGAGTGTGTGAATTGCTACAAGCTGGAGCAAAGAACCATTGTCTCTCCAGATGGCAAATTATTTGCGAACTTCACGCCAGATGCTATTGGGGAGGCATTTGGGATTCCTACTTCCGAGAGGATGTTGTACAAAACAAAGGACAGGGCAAATAAAATGTACTCCTCCTCCTTCAAAAGGGTTGCTGCAGTCATCAACAGGGTCTGGATGCAGAGGCCAAAACCACCCCGCACTAAGCTCGCAAAGCAAATTATTATTGAAGATGTGAAGCAGGAGTATTGTGACCTAATAATGATGCTCAGCAGGGTGAACGGGAGTACACAAGCCTACATCTTCGAGCCTTGGATGTTCTACTTCATCGAAATCATATTGGAAGGAAAGGAGTGTGTTGATTGGGCTGGGATGATCAGTGACAATATTGATGAGCAGTTCAATAGCCTATGAAGAACAAAGAATTTTTACATGAGCTCGTACGTGATGTACATGCTGACTCGAATAACCAAGTATCGGGGAATAACGTACAAGGAGCCCATTGGTTATGGCCCTAGACAGTTCAAAATCTACGAGGCGTGCCCACAACTGCACTTGACTAGCACTGCCAGCTATAAGCGGGTGAACGATACATTTACAATGCATATTGCAAGGACCCTTCAACAAAGAACGCAACAAAGGATATCAAACGAAGCACAAGTGTTAATTGAAGAATACGGATATTGGCTCATCCAATTTCCAAAATTCACATACATCAGGCTACAAGGGTTCACCTCATACCCATACTGGTTGCCGAGGTACCCCACTGATTGGATAGTAATGCTAGAAGTGTCTAAGCAACTCATTGCCTATGACAAAATTCAGAAGAAAAAGAGAAAGAAGGGATTGGATTTCCCTATCTCCATGGGGAATTCTAGTGAAGTGTGTCCCTCCTTGCAGGCAGCTTGGGAAGCTGAAGATGAGCTGCAGTTCTTTCATCTCAACTATCATACTGGCAGGTAGGATTTCGATCCTTATAACAACATCCGGGTAGTGTAGAATGTTGAGTACAGGCATAAGGCTCATATAGAGGACATTTGGGCAAATGCGGTGGATGAGGCGGAGGTAAGAAGAAGAATGTTTACTAGGCTCCCCCTCAAGCTAATCAGAGAATGCGAAGTCATCCCGGTTCCTGATCAGGTGGACGAGGATGTTAACGTCATACAGTCTGACTTTGAGACAGTAAGAAATACTCTGGTCCCACCACCTGATTGGTCTGAGCCCGAAATCACGGACTTGGACACGCTTTCTATTCCGGTGTTGACTTTCACAAGGACTTGGGTCGAGAGGCACGTGAGCAAACTTAAGAGCAGGTTGATTGCTCTTACTTATAACTTGATGGGCGATCAGAGGCCACCATCAGCAAGAAAAGGAAAGCAAGTCGCCCAAGCGGCGGAAACACAAGATGAGGTGTCAACCCAGCCGATGCCCTTGAGGATGGAACGGGCATCACCCACGTAGTCACAAACTCAATCTTCGAGTTTGAGGGAGATATCATTATTTGTTGATCAGAGGGCAGAATTGAATGAAGAGCGAGAACTTGAAGAAATAGATCAGCCCAACATCAGGGAGTCGAATAGTTTAAGTGTCAATGCACGTAGAGAGAGAGACCAATAGGAGGAAGAGGAGGAAACAGCGGCTGATACCCATTTCCAGCAAATACTTGACATGGCGTTGGAAGAAGAGGAAAACAGAGAGCAAGAGACCCAAGGGTCAGGAGATACTCAGCTCATGGAGACTGATGAGCCCGAGCAAAATAGTGTTGGAAGAGAAGAAGTATACAAGGTGGAGGCAACGGAGGAGCAGCCCCTCGTCATTTGCAATCCACAACAGACGGTGCCGGATTGGCTTGCGGATAGAATGAGAAGGGATCTTGAGGATGATACAGATCCAATCGTTGAGATGGAGGAGTTTCTCACGAGGATTAGTACACCACCAGAAAAGAAGAGAGCCGAAAAGTTTTCAAAGATTTCAACTGATGAGTCAGGCTCTTGCACACTTTAGGTTGTTGTCCCAAGGGAGGAGTGTGATCGAGCCGATGAGAGGCCCGAGAATTATGTGATCACCACTGTGGAGTTGGGTCGTCCTACGGGAGCCCAAATTGTTGAGGAGTTCGATAACTCCTATCAGGCACGAAAAGATCAGTTGCTCTGCACGGAGGGAAAGTATAAGAAATTAAAGAGGGAGCACAAGACTTTGATAGGATATGTGCAAAATCTTGCACGTCCAGGTGAACAGGGGAACCCAACAGTTTAACTCCCGCTAGAGTTTTCGAGAGAGTTAGTTGTTGGCTTGGAAGATTTGAAGAAGATGGAAACGGAAGCAGATAAGTGGGTTGGCCATGTTCGGACGGAAATGGAGAAATTCATGGAGGATCTTGCTCATGCTTGCCGACAAGCCTCAGACGTTCTGGCATGCATGGATATGGTAGATCAAGCTTGGAGTGAGACCCAGATTTATCAAATGAAGAATGTTCTTCGTCTAGGGGCTTTGATGCACATGCCTTTTCACACCCTGGTAGATGGGGGTGTAATACAAGAGGGTGATAGGTACGATTTCACCAGCTGGTACTCCTCAGTGGTCGCGGGCTGTGGTTTCCATGAAGCAGCGCGAGCGGATTCAGCCAGAGTCAGGAAAGCAATGAATAATATTCTGGATGGAATCCTCAATACTTTGGAGGCCATATTTGCTAGGAGGTTGGCTCCGAAAGAGATAAATGCAAGTGGCTTGAGGGATAGGTTGACTCCCTTCTTCTTAGTCGTGAGATCGTTTGTCCAGGATGACTTTGAGAACATCTCCACTTTCTCCAGCATAATTCAGAATACACAGGATGCCTTGGCTGCTTGGAAAAAGTCTTATACTCGGCACGGGCAGATAGTTACGGTGCTAGAATTTCAACTCAACCACATCCCACCAATTTCAGTTCAAGAGGTTGAGGCAGTATTGGCTCGTTTGATGGAGTTTGCTATTCGGGAGAAGGACAATGGAAATGCTTTGTTGGACAAGGATCTTCTAGAAGGTGATGATGGGCATCAATTGCTCATTATGGTTCTTGCAGGGGAGTGGAGAATCTTTTGTGCATTTATTACCCACTCCTCCTTGTGGCGGTTTTTAGGGCAGAAACCCTAATTAGGGCATAGGTGGCTCAATCTGAGCCCTTCATTGTAATTCAATCTGAACCGTCCACTGAAATGGGCTTATTATAAAAGGGGGCATCCCCCCTCCTTTGTAACTATTAGATTTTAGATCAAGAGTTAAATTAGAGCTAGAGAGTAGAAGGCATATAGTGAGTAGTTAGAAGTTAACTTAGTTTGAAAAGGAAAGAAAAACTTTCCCTTTGAAAGTTTTTGTAAAAGGTTGTTGTGGGGAACTCTCATAATACAAAGATTTTCATTGATTGGTGATTCTCTCTTTCGTTGTGAGCAATTGACAAGACTTTTTCGTCTTTCCAATTCAAGTAGATTAGAGTAAAGTAGGCTTCATTTTATGCAAATAGTTGTTAGTTGTGGAATACATGGTTTGATTTGAGCAAGTCTTCTTTCATCCATACCACTAGCGGGGTTGCTGATGGTGAGTTCGCCCTGTGTGGTCAACTGGAATATTGACACTTAACTTCGATTGTGGTACATGTGTCCATATGCATCGTTGTGATGGTATGTACATGTGTCATGATTTGAACACCTTTCTCATCCTTTGAAGATTGCACCGATTTTGTGAAAGTTGTCCGAAAGGAGGCGAAGCAAAGTCTGGTTTGAAGATTGATGAAGTTAATCCTCGTGTTCCACCTTTAGAGTAGATAATAGAATCCCTACCCCTATTCCTTTTAAATTCGGCATTTTCCCGGTTAACTTAGGAATCAGAGCATCATTGTCAAATCATTCATGTCTTAATTGCTTCGCAAGGTTGAACAAACTACGTAAGTCCCCTTGGAATACCCAACATATTCACATCAACCAACAAAGTCTATTCACAATATAAGGAACCTTGGAGTTGAACGCATGATCTTTCACACGATCTTAGCATGCAGAATACTTTGATCAAGAGAGAATAGAGTGACCGTTGGACATTTTATTTTGTGTTGGTGTGGTCATAAAACACACGTCAACACTTACCAAAGTTCGATCTGTATTAATCTTGCACAAATAAATAATATCCAATCTGGAAATGATCACCGATAATGATGCTCGATCGGGATCCTATATGAAACATGAAATGCCAGTAATCTGTAAGTAATAACCTCTAGATGCAGATCGATAATATACTTGGAATATAGTAGATTTCGATCAGTTATATCTAACCAAAGCTACCATATTTCAACATGAATCATTCTCTTGCTTAGTTGAGGCAAACCTTCAATCCAAATAAGAGATGGAGAGACCTGAAATTGAACTAACCAACTATCAAACAGGTCTAAAATAATCATCTTGAGATCTGATTTTTGAGAAATCAACATCCAAGAGGGTAGACAACAACTGCAACAAAAGAATTTCTCATCAAATTTGACATAGCTGCTCATGAACAAGGTTGGTCGCTCTTTCAGCAAGGATCCCCATGCCACCACAAACCAACTTCTGATCATATTTCCTTTCCAGAACACCAATTTATGATCAGAAATAAAGAACCAATGACCAAGAAAGAAGGAGGCAACAAACATAAAACTGAAATTTTGACACTTATCACTCCATCCAACCTTCTTTTTATGCATACCATTCTTCATAAGAATATACTTGAGATCCCAAATACTAATTTTCAATTGAAGACTTTTCCCAACACAAAAGCCAATAATCACAACTACATTCAAAAGACAATGTGTTGGTTTAAGCCCTTTAAAATTTTCAATATTACCTTGCCCAATAATGCCAAGATCCCAAACCAGCAGCAATGAAGAACCATTTCTCAAACAGAGAACTGTTCTCACATGAATCCTCTGATATTTTCGTTCCATCTGAATAAAAACTTCTTGAAACTCCAAGAAGTAATCAACAAACCTAAGTTCGTTAAAAAAATTGAATCCAAAATCTTTTGTCATGTATTGCCAGAAAGATTCCATGAATCCTTCATTAAATATAATTCTGGAATCAGTTATTCTAAGAGAAGATGGAGACATAGTGAAATCTGACAAGAACCTTACAAGCATCCTCATCAAATAATAAATAAAATCTTCATCAGTATGCCAATCAACTCTTTGTTGTTGAATCAAAAAAACATCTTCATTTCTTAATGTTCCTTGATTTACCATTCCTTGTTGAATGGATGTACTAAAAGCAACAGTAGATTCCTCTTCATGTAGCTCTTGAGCCACCTCTCCACTACTGAAAGACCAATTGAAATTTCTTCTTTCGATATTACTTGAAGAAATTCCTTCTTTATTTTCAAAAAGAGGATTTTCATAAGTCTTGCTAGCATCTTCTTCATACAAGATATTGTCAAATGCCTGAAAAACTTGTCGATGAGAATTTGAATGCTCTTACTTCTCAGGACAGCATACCAAGTCAAATTTTTCTTGTATGAGATCAAGTTCGTCAAGAATTTCTTGGAGCTCTTCTGCTCTTCCTTTGTTTTTTTGTTCCCATGAACACTGAACTGCAAAAATCTGATTCTCAGCTTCAATTAAAGTCTCATGCACTTCCTGCAGCTTAGCTTTGGTAAGCTCATTCCTCTCCAATGTTTTATCAACAATTTTGGCCACTTTGTCTTTGTCACGAATGATGTGCAAAAGACTAGTTTTAATTTCCTCCAAGGCAAACTTAATGGACTTCATTTCATCTATGGAAATGCAACATACAACTTCTCCTCTTAGCACTTCATAAATCAGATTTTCAACATGCTGATGAACTCCATCAAGTTTTGACAAAACTTGAATTCCATTTTCTGCAGTTTGTGATCTTGAACTGCAATCTTCATAAACTGGCTAAGATGTTGTAGCACAACTTTGATGGATGAAGATTTCAAAAATGGTTTGAGTTGTATTCCTCAACTTGTCTCGCATGTGATTCACACTCTTTGTCATTCCATCCATAGTACCTTCCAATTCCTTAGCTTTTTGCCTTAGCTTGTTTTCAGGTGAAGAGAAATCTGCCTTATGACTACTAAAAGTTTTTCCTTCCAGGTTGTCTTCTACACATGATTTAAAGGAATTGGTCAAATCAGCTTTGAAGTGAGAAGAGACTTTAGCTTCCTCTTTTTCTTGACTTTCAAACCAGCATTCTCCCGAATTGTGAAAAGGCAATTCGTTGGTTGAATACATATCTTCTACAATCCAAACTTCTCCTTCATTCGGATCTGCACTTAGGGTCTCTTCATGCAACTCCATGTCAGCTCTTGTTTCTAAAATTTCTTCCCTTGGATCATCAACTTGAGGCTCCTTATCATATGTTGACTCACTATTCTGTACTGTAGGATGAATGGAAACTCCTTGAACATTTACTATGAATTCGAATGGATTCCATCTTTCCTCCTCCTTTTCAACTTCAGAAATCTCCTCTTTGTTTCCAACAATCTTTTTCATGAGTGGTTTCAACTTATCTTCACGATTGAGAAGTTCTTTGACTAACAAATGAGCAGTAGGAAAAGTCTACTCTTCACGTTCATAGGCATTCTTGAGAAGGGATTGAACACTTTCAAGAAGAGTATCAGCTTCTTTGATGGTGTCAATTAGAACATTTTTAACAGCTGCAAACACCCCCTCTTCCTACTCACTCCAAGTCGAAGTGAAAAGATAATCAAACAAATGGTAAATTTGATTTTTCATCCCCAATTCTATCAGAAGGATGCAAGTTCTTATTTCTGAAAATGTCTTCAGGATAGCATCTCTTCTTGGAAACACTCCCAGTTTCATCCATATCTTGAAAACTCTCCACAATCATACTTAATATGTGCTTCATGGTTTCTTCATCATAGGGCAATTGTGGCTCCACAATTTTTATCACTTCCATGATACAAGAAGAAATCAGCAGCTTAGTTTCTTCATTTGGATGCCTCAACCAATAGGGTTGATTCAAAACATTAGTTGCAGGAGTTAATGCCAACTACATTTCCTTTGAAAGTGATGGCTTCACTTGTCTCAAACATTGTTCTGACAAATGAAGAACTTGACTGAAATTCTTTGCCAAGTCTCCTTCCAACCAAAAAGAGAGTCTCTGCCAACTTCCTCTCTTCTTCATTAGCCATACCTTAATCTGACAAGACAAGGTTTTGCAAAAACCTCTGAAAAAGTGTCAACTTCAAAAACTTTTGAAACTGAAACTAAACTCTTCTACTTTCTGATGTAGTATCAGTCTTCTCTGACTCTCATCAGATAACTGAAGGGCTGAAACTCACAAGATGGCAGGAAAACAGGCTCTGATACCACTATAAAATGCTCACTCAAATTTTTCCTTGATTTCAATATCAATTTCAATGCAACACGAACCTGTTAAGGTTAGCTCCAAAACCAAAACGATGCGGAATAGTAACTCTAACCAAGAATGCGCCCTAAGACTCAATGAGGGAGGGGCGGTCATATGGTCAGAGGATCCCTAGGATCTAAATAACTCAAATACTGAAATTGATTACAATTGAAAGAAACTCAACGCCAAGAATGCACACTCAATCCCAAGGAAGGAGAGGTGTTGTCATATGGCGGAGAAACTAAGCAAGTACTGAAATGAAGTTACAATTGAAAGAAGCAATATAGAACTCAAGATCCTTAGAAGGCAAGGTGATAGCATATGGCGGAGTAATTAAACAAACTGGAATGTAAATAAGTGGTGAACTAGCCATGCGAGGTTTTCACGCTACCATTTAGTCAGTGGGGGGAAAAAACATTACAATTCAAAACTAATTCATCCACTATGGCGGGCATCCATTGAACAGTGGGAATTCTCCACTTGACAGTGGGTGAGAAAGAGAGATACAAATGTTTATTCTCCACACTGGCGGTAAACCATCCAGGGGTTACAATGTTTGCTTAAACACAAAGTAAATGCAGTAATATATAAATGACTGAATAGTACTACTGTTTCAGCCTTACAATGCAAGTTATCTGTAAGTAACAGAGTGTTTATTACAATGAATAAGCAATA
This sequence comes from Sequoiadendron giganteum, assembly GCA_007115665.2. NCBI lineage: Eukaryota > Viridiplantae > Streptophyta > Pinopsida > Cupressales > Cupressaceae > Sequoiadendron > Sequoiadendron giganteum. Next base: position 402,157,892 of record CM021107.1, on the reverse strand, counting down.
GAAATCTGTTCTAAACTTCTGCAAAGATTATGCTATACTTCTGATCACAAATGTGAGTTGAAAGACTCAAGAAATATAGCATGAAAAGAGAATAACCAGGTCTGATATAAAGACCAGCAAACTGAGATAATCAGACCGGCAACTTAACCTTCACTAAATTGTTCAAAACTTTTTCCAAAATGCTTCTTTCTCCCTCAAATTGAATGCACATGAACCAGAGGCATAAACACTTAAGAAATTGAGCATAACTTAGAAAGAACACAATTTGATATGAAATTCCAATGAAACAAAATACAGACCAGCAAGCAATAACAGTACCAAAATGCTCAAATCTCTTACCACACTCCACCAAATCCAATGAAACTGAAATCACAACAATTCCAATGCTAGGCGACCAAGTAACAACCATTTACCAGGCACAAAGATCACCAAAAAGGCCCAGCTTGAATCCCAAGGCAGCAAGGACAAGGTACGGCCCTAGAAGAAAGTCGACCTTGCTTTAAAATTCAACCCTTCAATAATAAAATCTGCAATTGCACAATTAGGAGCGCCAATAGCATAGACATTGAATGAACAAACACCTATAATGAAATTAAATTCTCTCTATGAGCTGCAATTAAAAAGCATCTTCGGCAATACAAAACCAACAAGCTCAAATCTGGAAATAATCACCAAATTTGAAAGATACCTTCTCAATTTTTCTTGATTTTCAATGACAAATACATTGTAAATATGCACCCGTTAAGGTTAGCTTCAAACCAAAATGATGTGGAATAGTAACTCTAACCAAGAATGCGCCCTAAGACCCAATGAAGGAAGAGGGGCGAGCATATGCTCAGAGGATCCCTAGGATCTAATTAATCAATAACTGAAATGATTACAATTGAAAGAGAAGGATTAAACTCGACACCAAGAATGTGCACACAAGATCCTTTAGAAGGCGAGGTGCTAACATATGGCGAAGTGCTAATTACAAAATTGAAAGAATTTAGGCAGATAACCAACCATGAGAGAATTTCCACTCTTCCACTAAAACAATGGGGGGAAAGAAATTACAAATAAACAATTCATCTGTTGCGGAAGGCATCCACTCAAGAGTGGGGATTCACCACTTGACAGTGGGTACAAAAAAGCTTAAACAATTTATTTCTCCACACTAGCGGTATACCATCCAGGGGTGCTTAATGTGTTTGCATTAGAAATCACCAGTAATTGCAATAATAGCATTGGTTGAATTAGTACTACTAATTCTCAACCTTACAATTGAAATAGGCTACAAATTACGAGTGTTACAACAAAAAAAATGAATGCAAATATAACAAGGATCAATATAACAATGTTTAGAACTCCCAAGGATTGTAAATGAAGCCAAAATCTGATCTTAATGAAGTCTGATAATAATAACCAGCAAATTGAAACTGTCAACCAGCAAATCGAAAATCAATAAAATGCTCATAACTTCATGAATTTACCTCTAAATTAACTGAAACGAAGAGCAAAGGTCTTCTAGGAGGATGGCGCCCAAGTTCAAATCACGAAACTGCATCCAAACAGCCTTATTTATTTGGCACGAATTCCAATGCCAAGCAAGAATGTACGACCTGGCTGAAAGGTTCATTTCGCTCTTAAAATTCAAAATCTTCGAAATAAAATCTCATTTTCTATGAGAAGGGTCGCCCAAGGTAAACAAACAGGAATCTTCAATGCCCAAAACACAATTGAATTTATTCAAAAAGCTGCTCGCAAAAATCAACTTCAGCTCTATAAACACCAACAACATACACACTGAAAATATCACTAAAATTCTTCAACTTTGGAGCTCAATCTGCTAGTCTGGATGAGAAGCAGCAATAAGACCAACTAGGTGTTATCTTTCAAACACGAAATTGGATTGAAACTAGGAGGTAAGCATTCCTCGAAATAAAAACCAAGTTGTCATTTTGACAGCATAACATTAACATAAGTTCATAGATACCAAATGTTGGAGCAAGGTCTTTTAAAGAACTTGAGGTGACTTTTGATTTTCCACCTTTTCTCTCCAAGAGACGCCCAAGGAAATATGAAACATTTAATTTTTAATTTACTTTTTCCTTCCTTCATTTTGGCGTCCAAAACATAAGAGGAGATAAATTAATATTTGAAATATTAAAATCTCTTAATGACGTGTCCTCCCTCATGGTCGCCCTTTTAAAACAACATTAAGTCATTGTGCTAGGCTAAGGGGTCAAAATCACATTATAATAATTAAATGACTTAAATAAATCATTTTACCAAAAGAGCCTCAAAATGCTAAAAGCCAAATATGCACTAAATTGCACTGCCTGAAATGGAAACTAAATTGATTGTTGATGCCACTGCCCAAGATAGCATTGCTAAAAATAGAACTTACTAAAAATAGTAAACTCTAAACAGTTGTCCAATGCTTTTGCATGATATATCACTGTGAAGCTCTTTGAAAAATCCAAAAGTCCACTTGACATGCATCAGAAACTCATACCTGCAAACCTTCAAGAATGCATCAGAAACCTCCTATAAAATAGGAAACTCTAATTTGCACTTCTGATCAGCCTACGGATTTTCAGAAATAGGCTATTAGTCACAAAAAAGTGTATGGCCAAAATGGGGACATTACAAAATTCACCAACGTTGAAGCTCAATATGCATGTTTGAATGAAGCACACTCCTAATTGACCATTTAGGGAACCATAGTTTCAGGCCCGAAGAATGGTGTAAAAATACTAAGCTCCCCCTTAGCCGAGTTCTGAAATCAATTCAACAGCATAACTTTACAATATTTTCCAAAGATAATAAATGAGAGAGCAAAGGCCTTCTTTTATAAGTTTTGAGGTGACCCTTTAGCTTCTCCATAAAACACTCACTTTCTTGCTCTTGAAAATATTTTAATTTTTAAAATATTTCTTCCCTCTTAATTTGGCGTCCAAACTTTAGGGAGATAATAAAATTTTAATAAAATAATAACCATGTCCAAAGTGGCGTCCCATCCTTAAAATAATTAACTAACTTTAGAAATATTAAATATTTCTTTCATGAGACGTCCTCCCTTTTATGACCACTTTTAAAAACAACATGAAGTTATTATACTAGGCCAAGGTCATAAAATATTAAAATCATTTATTCACAAATGCACCTCAGAAATCCAAATTAGGGAAAACTCAACTGCTTCGCTCAAAGTGAAAAGCTTATTGTGTTGCTGCCGACTGGAGTCCAGCTAAAAATAAAACTTACAAAAAATAGTAAATTCTGAAAAGTTGCTCTGCTCACTTTGCATGTCATACCATTGCGAAGCTCTCAGAAAACCCATAAAGAATCCGTACTCCAAGCTCGAAACTCCAATGTGCTGGCTAAAAATAGCAAGTTCTGGAAAAGGTTCTCTGATGGAGATGCATGTCACACCATTTTGAAGCTCTTGAAAAACTCAGAAAACATCACCAGACATGCATCAAAAACATGCAAACCCTCAAAACTGCTCCAGAATCCCAATAGCATAGGAAACCCTAATTTTACCTCTGACAAGCCTACGGGCTTCTGGAAATAGGCTATCAAGCATTGAAGGGCAAATGGAAAAAATGGGGACATTACAAAGCAACCTGATGGCTTTGAGATTCATGGGAAGGAGTCTCATGTTTGTAAATTGAAGAAGGCTTTGTATGGCCTTAAGCAGGCCCCTTGTGCTTGGTATGAGAGGATTGATCGACACTTGATGAGCTTGGGCTTCTCCAAAAATGATGTTGATTCAAATCTTTACTTCAAGGTAGTTGATGGTGAGGCATTAATCTTGGTTCTTTATGTTGATGATCTATTTCTTACAAGAGCAGAATATCTCATTATCAAATGCAAGGAGTTAGCTTCTGAATTTGAGATGAAGGATCTTGGATACATGCATTACTTCCTAGGATTAGAAGTATGGCAGAGGCCTAATGAGATCATTTTGAGTCAAGGGAAGTATACTATAGACATCTTGAAGAGATTTGGTATGATGGATTGCACATCCATGTCTACATCGATGGAAACCAATTTGAAGAAGTTGAGTGAGTCTACAACTAGTTCAGATTTGGTGGATCCCACTATGTACAGGCAGTTGATTGGATCATTGATGTATCTAGTCAATACTAAACCAGATATTTTCTATGCAGTAAGTACACTTAGTCAATTCATGTGTGAACCAAGGCAAATACATCTAGTTGTAGGTAAGCATATATTGAGATACTTGTGTGGCACAGTTGGATATGGCTTGAGATATTCTTTCAGTGTAGATCTATAGTTGCAAGGATATTCTAATTCTAATTGGGCAGGCAGTGTGGCCGATCGAAAGAGCACCTCTAGATGTTGCTTTAGTTTGGGATCTGTGATGATTTCTTGGTGTAGTAGGAAGCAGTCTTCAGTAGCACTAAGCACTGCAGAGGCAGAGTATATTGCAGCTTGTGTAGCATCTCGAAAAGCCGTGTGGCTTCGAAAGCTCCTTTCAGGATTGTTTGGACAATCATTGGAGCTGACTATTATTCATTGTGATAATCAAAGTTGTGTGAAGCTTTCTGTCAATCCAGTGTTTCATGACAGAACAAAACATGTTGAGATCAAATACCACTACATCAGAGATATGGTATTGAGGAAAGTTATCTAGTTGAGATACATTTGTACTAATGAGCAAACGGTTGATATTCTCACCAAGCCTCTCTCTAGAGTAAAGTTTGTGCACTTTCGAGACAAGCTTGGAGTTGTGGAGAATGAAGCCCTAGCTGAGAGGGACACTCAGCATCAAGTAATCTTTTGTGATTTGCTTTAATGCATCTTTCTCTGTGAGAGAAATTTGAGGTGTAAGCCCTTGTTAATGCATCTTTCTCTGTGAGAGGGAAATTTGAGGTGAAAGTCCTTGTTTCCACCCTTTGGAAGTAGCCGATGTCATGTTGAGTGACTCCATGACAACATCACGTTGAGAGACTCCGTGATGATTTCATTGTACTTGTGTTTATCCACCCTTTGGGAGTAGCCATGGTGGACATTATGTTGAGATGACGACATCACGTTGAGTGACTCCGTGATGGGCACTTGTGCACATGTTCTTTTCCATATATGGGAGTAGCCATGATGGACAATATCACGTTGAGTGACTCTGTGATGAGCTCTTTTCCACATATGGGTGTAGCCATTGTGGATGTCATGTTGAGAGATTCCATGACTTGGATATCTGGAAGTATTCCTCCCTAGCTAAGAGGGAGTGTTAATGTTATGTAGCCGCAGGCCTCTTACTTCCAGCGGCAATAAGAAATAAATTAAATAATAGCCTTTGGCTATTTAATTTATTTAAGACGAATTAAGTGAAGAGGCGTTTCACTTCACCAAACAATTATTATTTTTCAATTTGGCCGACTTAATTAAATCGCACCACCTTGATCAAAGAGACGCATTGGTTTATGGAGAGGCCGACCTCTTGTGAAGAGTCACATCTCTTGAGAGAAGTCATTATCATGTTGTATATATATGCATTGCTCTCTCCCTTATTACATGATATAGAGATTATTATTTTCAAGATCCACAAGCAGGAAGTCAAGTTCATCTACAGCAGATCGCTTCAAGGAAACGTTCAATACTCTGTGTGGTGTATCATTATCATCTACAGATCGGCCTTGTGTTGGGCTTCATTGTAAAGCGAATTGCTGTTTATTATTCAATATATAAGTGATATATTGTTGTTGGATTTTTCTCCCTCAAGTTGGAGGGTTTTCCTAGGGTATATGATGTGTCAAATAATTAAAATTGTTCTATTTCTGCTTATTTAATTTCTGATCCTAAAACTAACACAATGAAAGTGAGATGCAAATGCAAGGTACTTTCTGATTCTTTTCAATACTAAATGATGACTAAAAATGAAGGTATTTAACAGTTACAACCAAGAGACAATTTATCAATCATATACCAAGCAATCCCAAACTCCGAATGATATTACAGTTAACCAAATAAGTAGCTACAGCAAACTGACATTGTGTCAAACACCTCATATGCAATCTTAACTCTCTTCAATATTTCAATGCCAATACAATAGTGCAGACCTGAATATGTTTAGCAACAATGACTTCCTTCTACAATGAACTAGTACAGTAAAGAGACATTATTACAAACATTTGTCTTCCTAGCTCCAATTCCCTTAATGACTGAGCTGATTACAATGCTAATGAATGCAATTATCAATGTTGTGATGACAGCGATATTCTGAGATCTCTAAATGATATTTAAATGCAACTTCTACAATGAAGGAATGAACTTGGAATTCACCCTATTGTAGCAATGAAGGCTGTGCCTGGGTTACTTGACTGCGATCTCTTCCAGCAGCATTTGATGATAATACAAATCTTCCAACTCCAAAATCGAATTGGCTGCCAAGAGAATGTTGTACGGTAACGAGACTCGGACTCGGCTCGGACTCGGCTAGGGCGACTCGACTCGGGACTCGGGGACTCGAGACTCGGACTCGGCGCAGACTCGGCAAAATGAAAAAAAGTTGAAAAAAACCTAGAAATTTAGAGATTTTTAAGGATTTAAAACTTGTTTCAAGCACCCTTTATTGAATACAACACAAATAAAAGCAAATTTGATCACATACACAAGTATACAACGATCACATAAGTATAAAGTACACAAATTGTAGTTGCGCTGCTGAAGGAAATAGCATACTTAGATATATAGATTATAAAACTAGTCAAATGTATACAAAAGTCATGGAATATGAAATCCATAACATCAAATGTTCCATACAAATATGAAATATCAAAACAATAGCTATGACTCTATGACTCTATGGCATAGTGGAGCCAACATCCTTCCTACGAAGGCGTCTAACGCTCCTGGATGATGTTGCAGCTGCAGCCATAGTCTCTGCCTCTGTCTGAGTCTCCATGCCACTCTCACCAACAGCAGCTATGTCTCCTCGTGCTCTAGCCTCCTCCTCAGCCATGGCTACAACCTCAGCCTCTCTCTCTGCCTGGTCCACCCAATCAAGGTCCTCGTCACTAAAGACTGCATCTGTAGCCTCAGTGGTCCACTCAGACTGTGGATCAACCTCATCTAGATTGATCGGGGTGTTGTCGTGGTCAAAAAGCTTCTTGTATCTGAGCCGAAGGTTGTAATGAACATAGACCAAGTCATTCATCCTCTCCACTGTCAATCTATTGCGCTTCTTGGAGTGTATGTGCTCAAACATACTCCAATTGCGCTCACAACCAGATGAACTGCATGGCTGGCTCAATAGACGAATGGCAATATTCTGCAGGTTCCGTGCATCAGAACCAAACAACCTCCACCAGCTATCTGAGATGAGAAAAAGAAACAAAATCAATCTCATTTCAAGTTTCAAGTTCAACATTTAATAATAAAATACAATATAAAAAGATGACAATTATGCCCTTAAATATATTTTTACCTGGTAGTAATGTTGTCCTACTGTCTATGGTCATTTGACGTGCAAAGAAGTCTCCTCGTGCCTTACTGAAGGCATCTATCTCCTGCACTATCTGTGTAGTAACAGCGGGCAACATCCGCTCTATCGTCGAGTAGAGCCCACTAAGAATTTCTCTATCTCCACGGATATCACGGCGGAATTGGAAGGCCGGATTTAGGAAACATGCGGCTGCATGGATGGGCCTATGAAGTTGGTTTTGCCATCTCCTATCAATGATCTCCCAAATGGGACGATACTTATCCTGAACTCCACCATAGACTGATCTAATGGCCTCTTTGGCCCTATCCATGCCCTCATATATGTATCCCAGTGCGGGCTTCTCCCCATCTGCAACTCGTAGGAGAACTAGCAAGGGCTCAATAAACTGCAAAGTGCAAACATGTTTCACAAATAAGTGTGAATGAAAATAAACAAATAAAAGATATGATTAAAAATTAAAACATAATAAAGAATTAAATTTTACCTTCACAATCTCCTCCACTGGTGTCCAAAACCCTTGCTCATCAAAAATGCAATTGGCCACACCAATCCCTGCAGTGCTTGTAGAAAACGATGAGGAAGACCACTCCTCACCAACAAACATGCGCCTTAAGGCTGCCTTTGACCGAATCAAGGATTGCAACGTGATAAAATTAGTTGCAAACCTAGTGATGCCAGGACGAGACAACTCCCTCAACCCCGTGTATTGCCTCATAAGGTTAAGCACCCATGTGTGATTGTATATAAATTTGCAAATGTTTCTACCTGCATCCACACATGTTTTGATCCATGGGAGCTTGCCAAGATCCTCCATCATGAGGTCAATGCAATGGGCGGCACATGGAGTCCAGAATATAGTAGGGTGCCTCTCCATCAATAATCTACCAGCAGCAACATAGTTTGCTGCATTATCTGTCACCACTTGCACTACATTCTCTTCCCCCACATCAGCTATCACCTCCTCTATAGCCTCACACAGATATGTGGCATTTTTGAATTGGGCAGAAGCATCAATGGACTTAATGAAAACGGTGTCACCTGAAAGAATAAGCAAAACCAGTTATTCAATAAATTAAAAAACAAAAATCAGCCATATTAAATTATTAATCACTAAATCAAATTCAAATTTCAATGCATTGAGGGAAGTACAATTACCTCCGGAGGACACTAGAAAATTAAGCAGCGTCCTATTTCTCCTATCGGTCCAACCATCAGTCATGATGGTGCAACCAATCCTCCTCCACTGCTCACGCTGCTCCTCTAATTGTGCTTTCACATCTGCCACTTTTTGACTCAAAAGTGGGCCCTTTAATTCATCTTCAGAAGGGGCTTTGAACCCCGGCCCACATATGGTTATGGCATCAACCATGTTTTGCCAAAAAGGTGACCTAAAACATGTCATAAATAAATTAATAAGTTACTTACATAAGTATTGTAAAATGAAAAGTTTTAAGATTTTAACTGCACTAAATTTGAATTCGATAATGAGATACATCTAGATTCTAAAATAATAAATTTTAAAACAATTAAACAAAAAAGAATTACCTGGCTACATGGAAGGGAATGGTGCAGTAGTACCAAAAGTCTGCAATTGTCTTTTTTGCTGCATCATGTACATCCTTGTTCCAACCCATGCTCTCAAGTGACGGTTGGGAACCAGGAGTAGTGCGTGGTACAAAATATGAGTCCACCCTAGATTTACGAACTCTAGGGCCAATAATACTACCACTACCACTACCACTAGCAGTACTAGTGCCACCAGCAGTAGGAGTATGCACAGGGATAGCTGGTGCAGAAGCAGTACCACTAGCACAAGCACTAGCACTAGGACGGTATGGAGGCATGGAAGAAGCATCTCCAACAGCACCAAGTCCATGTCCAACTCCCAAACTCACCAATTCATGCTTCTGTTTTTTTTTCATCTCTTTTTGCAATTCAAAAGTTTCTAATTGCACCTGCACTTCACGGACAGCCTCAGGAGGTGCTATAGGGCATCCCGCTGCATCATGGATGGGAATGCGTGCAATATGGTATTTTAATCGATTTATGCCTCCATGATATATTGTTTTGCAGTATTTACATTTTGCTTCCCCTTTTTTCATTCCGGGAAAGATTTCAGCATGTTTCCAAGCAGGGTCTTTTCTGCCTGGGGTTTGAGACATTGTGAAAATAATAATATGTTTTGATTTGCAAATGAATGTGGCTGCAATAACAAGTAGGGTTTATAAAATTATTTATATTGCAAGTAGGGTTTGTAAAAAAAAAATGCAAACTAAAAAAAACAATGATTTTTCAAATTACAATGAATTATTTGTTAAAAAAACACAAAAAAAACCAATAAAAATCAAACTTACCTCTTATATTTGGCTTGGAATGCAATGCAAACTCCTCCCAATCACTGGTAATGAGCTCTCAATGCACCTTCTTGCTGTTATGAAGCTTCCCAAATGGTATGTGGCCCTGTATTTGTCTTCAACAGCTTGCTGGTTGCCCTCTCTTCTCCTCTTATTTTTCCTCACAACTCTCTCTTCTCCTCCTATTTTGCCAAATGAATGAAATGAGGTTGCTTTTAGGGTTGGGGAGATAATATAACACAAAAAAAAAAAAACTTAAAACATCAAATTTTATGATTTTTTGTTCACTTTTCTTTCTGCTATCGCCGGCCGCGTCCAGGGCTCGGGACTCTCCGGGAAGCGGCGAGTCTGGCGAGTCCGGCGAGTCCGGCTAGGACTCGGCAGGACTCGGCCGCGTCCGCGTCCGGGCTCCCAGGACCCGACCAAGTGTGCTCGGCTCGAGACTCGCCGAGTTTGGGCGCTTCCGGGCGAGTCTCGTAACTATGCAGCTGGAAGTCATTGAGAAATCTTTATAAGGAGTTGTGAGCTTGGCATTTGGGTATGCTTATGTCTCGAGTTATTCTATTTTCATACTTGTGTGGTAAGAGTTGGCATGCGTGCAATATCCGAGGGTTTGAAGACTCTAGGATACCGGTTTCGGTTGTGCAACATCAACCCTAGCTAGAATTGAGTGGGAGATATTTTAGTCTTCCAATTTGAGCAAAATTTATTGGTCTATAACCAAATTTTTGAGGAGAGAAGAAATTGATTTTGGTAGAAGACATTTGCACTTTCTTTTTGGAGTCATTTTCAGTTTGGAGGAGTTCGATTTTTGCATCTTGGAGATCACTGTCAATCACAAGAAGAAATTCAATTTTATCCTTGGCAAGTCGTGGCTTCAAGGAGGGCGATTTGGCGTTTGCTGGTCGATTCATGCTGGGAAAGAATTCGCACCATATCAGACTTCATAAGGCGGCCTACTAGCATCTAGAAGGGACGATTTTTAAGAGAATCGATTGGGTTTACACAGCAATATCATTTCAGTTTCAAGGCGTCCAACCAGGTTCCATCATTCATTGAATTTAGTGTTCTTGTAATAGCATTTGCACTCCTCATTAATTCGCCAGTCTGTCATAGATGTAATCACTGCCATACAGTGACAATTCTCATGTTAACCATATCAGCATGTTATAGCACTGCCAGTAGGTCTGAGTTTGTCATTATTTTGCATTGCCAAGTGTCTCTCATAAGGGGAGAACAGTATTGTAATGGTTTGAGCTTCAAAACAGCAAATACAAGGAGATTGAAATTGCATGCCAATTGTTTGTAAAAATGACCAATAGCTGTAACTGTGCATTTGAGTAGCTGCATTTCATTTACAGTCTTTATATGTCCTTGAAAAGTCAGAAAATATACATTGCATTGCTTTCTCTTTCCATTTCAGTTATTAGTAGATTGCAATTAGAGTCATTCATGTTCATGATATCATCCTATGCATCAAAAATACCAAAAAGAAACAATAAACAGCAGTTGAAAAAGTTGCAAGGCAAGTGTTTGGCATAATTCCCAAACTACAAATTCAGAAAATTAAGGTCAGTTTTGGCAAGGCTTCTTACATTATAAATGTCTGCTTCATAGCCCCTTACCAAAATTTGGAGATTCCCTCTAAAAGATGATCCCTACCCTCATAGACACCCCCTCACATTAAGAACAACTTAATTGACAAAAGGAAATGATAAATGTTATTGAAATGGTTATTTTAATTTGAATTACCATTTCAGTGTTAGATTTCCCTCAATACTACCACATCTCAGCAACCACCATGGTCATCAAATAAAAACCCTAATGTCATACAAACACTTTGGCTCCATAGAGCAAGATACAAACCTAGTTTCTACCACCTTTAGCAATTGAATATTTGGGTGTTGCCTATACATTGGGTATGAGATGGTTTGCTATATTCAGTTGTGGCATCTTCAAAGTCAGTTGCATTAAAAATAAGATTTAATCTACGAACCACCTTTGGGGTTCAAATCACATTATCATAGATACTTCAAACCAAAGATGGAAGACTCGCCGAGTTGTAAAAAACTCGCGAGTTTTTCCTCTAGCCGAGTTTTTTCGATGTTAACTCACGGAGTCTTCCTGTCGAGTCTTTTCAAAAAACTTGCCAAGTTTTTGGCGATTTTTTTGCAAAAACTCGCGAGTCTTCGGCAAAAACATTAAAAAAAAAAAAAATACGCTAAAAAATTTAAAAAAAAAAATTTGTCGAGTTTTTGTCAAGTTTTCTCTGAGTTTTTGTTGACTCGTTAATTTTGGGCTTGGCGAGTTTTTTGCCGAGTCGAGTTTTCCAACTTTGCTTCAAACTATCAATATTGTTGCTTTGCATGCTTGTGTAATGTCTATTATGGTTTTCACAACATTGTAAGGGTCCACAATTGCAATCACATCAATGATAGATTTCAAAATCCATTGGTTAATCTTCTTTTTCTCTACAATATTGATCACTTTTAAGAAACACTGGGTTGACAAAAAAATGATAATTAAGTAGAGTAATGGCATAGTGGCCCTATTTGTGCACCCATTTAAAATAGTGTATGCTCTTCACTAATTCAATCGGTACAAATTGATTTCAACACCATATTGACCACAAACTCCCTTTTTGAAATAGTGATGCATAGTTTTTGATAACGTAGTAACATATTCCTTTAGGAGCTTTGTGAAGATCTTGAATTGTGTCTCTCCAATGTGGCAACCAAGCAGCATTACTATCAATCCTTTATTTTTCTCCCCCACAAATTTCCTATGTTCATTTTATATGATTCTTCAACTATTACAATAACTTTTCGTTGTGAGCCTATAGTTGACAAGGTCGGTTCCTCCTCATGGTCTTTGTTGTATTAAATTTCTCTTCTTTTCCAATACCATTGAATCCTTGATTAATGACCCTATAAATTGTGTTCATGTAGATGTTTGGTGTCCCATTTCAAAATATTCATAAAACCCACAATTTTTCTTTTTGTATTTTTTTATTTATGCAAACTAGAATAAATATGGAATGTAGAATAGTAGCTACTAAAAATTAATAACTACTAAACAACACCAATAAATTCCATAAATAAGTATGGAAACCCTCCACATCAAATGCTATTAATATTATTATAGCTGAGTATTTACAATTTTTATATGTACAACAATTATTATTTGAACCGTTATGCATATAATATTCAGATTACACAATAAACAGAAAATTTATTTAACTCACAAGCTTTTCACAATTGATAGTTGAAGAAAAAGGATGATAGATACAAATAATACATAGATTTGGCTAAGGCTGCTCATAAAATGTGAATGCTCACATTGACAAATTTCCACTATAGACAAAGTTGAAATAAATATTTATCACACTTTAGCAATACTATAGTGGCATTGTAGTGGTACTATAGAAAATTAGAATACGGAAATAAATTTTGAACTTTTAACACAATGTGATTCCTAAATGAAACTGTCTCAAAAGGACAAGAGGGTTTTCGTCCTCCAAATTCCCACACTCCAAAGGTTTTCATCTGCAGGTGAGAAGATGAACACAAATGCTCAAGCTTTGAAAAGGGTTTGATTTCAATAAACAATGAATGATTTCCATTGAGCAATTATTTTCCTTTTATAAGTTCCTTTTTGTCCCCTTTAATTGGATTTTCCTTTTCCCTTTGAAAATTCCCTCCAAAAGTGTTAAAAATCACTTTTTGTAAAATACTATGTAAGGCCTTATATGTCACATATTGAAATAATAATATTTAAGTTGCCATTTTACAATGTTTTAAAATAATGTCACTAGGACCAACTTAAAATATTATTATTAAATTATTTTCCTAACTTTATCCCTTAGCCTATGAGAAATAAAGAAATAGGCTACATGTTTTCCAATTATTTTAATTTGTAATGTCCCCTTTTAGCCCTATGCTTTTCAGTGGCCGATAGGCCTTTTTCGAAGTCCCATGGGCTATTTAGAGGCATTTTTAGGGTTCCCTATTTTCTAGGAGGTATCTTTCTAAGATTTCAGGGGATGGTTACAAGAATTTTCAGTATGTTTTTTGGGTCTTTTTGGGTTTTCAAAGAGCTTCAGTGGACTATCACATGCATTTCCATCAGTGACTATTTCTAGACTTACTATTTTTAGTAAGTTACGATGACCACCTGGAATGTGCTCAAATGGTGTTTGGAGTCACTATTTTTAGCAGTATGCTATTTTTAGTAGGTGTTATTTTTGGCAGTATGGTTTGGCACTAGTTCAACACTTAGTTACTATTTCTAGCAGTGTGGTAGTGCAGTTTTGGCAGAGGCCTCTCTAGCTTTCTTGGAGTTCAAAAAAGGGAAGTTTAATAACTTATGTTATTTTCTAATGCTGTTTTTTGGCCCCCACGCCTAGGCTTTATAACTTAAGTTGTTTTTTAAAATGTGGGCCTCTCATGTGGACGCCAATATTGAAAAGATTATTGCATTTTAAAAGGTTTAATATTTTCAAGTAAAGTTGAACGACAAGTTTGATAAGTCAAAGAGGTTTTAATGAAATATTATATTACTCCTATTTTGGCCGTCCCTTTTTGGAATTGAGAATTTGAACTTCTGGGTCTGAGCTTATAAATACACACCTCTCCTTCTCATTTGGTTATCCAATTTTATCATAATGAAGTGTTGCTGAAATAATTTTAGACTCTTGCCTCGAGGTTGATAGTGATACACCTAATTCTTCTTCAGTTTCGAGTTTGCAAGATAACTCCTAGCTGAATAGTGGATGCTTCCTCACTCAGAGGTTGCAGATTGAGCTTCATTGGTGATGGCTTCTTTCATGTTTTTTGACATTTTGGTATGGATGTGAGTTAGTTTTCAGTTTAATGATCATTTTGGAGTGTTTCTATCAATTTTCTAGTTGCTGGTTTGTGAAGGGATGAAGCACATTTATGTTCACGTTGTCCTAAAGGGTTGATAATATTTTGTGGGCATTGGCTCATTATTTTTCTCACTCTTGGGTGCCTCTTTGCCTAGAGTTTCATGATTTTTGGCAGAATGTTTGTTTTTTCTTGGCTAGACGCCCTTGCTGGGAGGTCGTACAGTTTGCCAGTGTTGCCTTGTCTTCGTGTCGGAGTTTGGTTGCCAATTTCATGGATTTTGTCAGTTGGAGGTTGGACACCTAGCCTTCCTTCGTCCATTGCAATAGATTTGAGATCATTTTGAGGTGATTGGAGGAAGGTGTGATGTTTTCTTGATGGCTGGTTGAGTTTTTCAGTTCGTTGCCCTGTCATATCAGACTGTTGTTGCAATGTATCAGACCTGGTATTTTCATTGTATTCTCATATTTTCATGATGCCTTATCATTGCAATGTCTTAGGGATGGATATTTGATACTTGGGCTCTCATATTGCTTTGAGTCTCAATGATATATTGTTTTCAACACCTTATTGCAATGCTGATATAGTAGTAATAATCAGCTTTCATCCTCCAGTTATTTTGTAGTAATAGTTTCCAGGATATTGGTGGTATCAAAATTTCTCACTATTCTAGAAGGTTTTCTATGCTTAAAACATTTGTAGAAATTAGATTAAGTAACATTATGCTGGATTTGGGAATGAATGATTTGATCTATAGCATGTTCCACCATTTCTTTGCCACAATCAGGAAAAAACATGATGATGGTGTTATTGCATCCATGCAAACTATTATGGTACTGACTATTAATGAGAGTGATGATGTGCCTCAATCTCTTTTTCTATCCTATCGACTAACAGGAAGCAAGCGAAACATGGAATCCTATCAGTTAAAGAGAAATTAGCTCATAGGGTGATTAATCGATGTGGGAAGAAGCTGAAATCTTTCTTGGATAACGAGGAGTAGGTGGTTGAAGATAATTTCATAGCATAAAAATATGATGCAATGATTGCTTTGAAACATGATGAATGTAAGACGGAGCCTCGGGATGACTCTTTGGCCATGCATGCAACTACTATGGATAACGGTGTGCATGAAGGAAAGGACAAAACAACAGCCTTGGATCCTAGTTCAGATTCACCCTCGATGATCACTCTAAGTCTAATTACTACCTTGATGTTTATAGTGGAGCAGATATTGATGATGAGTTCACTAATGTACTTTCAGATAATGAGCATGGAGAAAGCAAAAATGATGATGTCTTCAAATTAGCTTTTGATGATCACTCATTTCATTTCATCGATGATATCTCAGGTGGCTTTGGGTTTGACTTCCAAACCAAGCCTACGGAGAGAGATGTTTATGTTGATTTCAGTCCTAGTAAGATGGAGAGTGACTTTTTCATAAAGGCAACCACTCATGAGGAGTAGTGAACACTTATACTCTGAACAAAGCAATCAGCCCTTTTTCACATGGGATCCGGGTGTGTTGGAACCTAAGTATGATGAGGATCCACATTGGGAAGAATTTCCTTTTGATTATAATGATGTCCTTACTTCATCTCAGGAGTCATGAATAGAGAATGTCATTGATAAAGGTGAAGGTGAAATGGATAATCTTGTATGAAAATCAGAAAACTTAATGCATGAAGTTGAAGTTGATCATGGGCCAAATGATGATGATGAGTCAAGCTTCAAAAACGAGGTTCATGAGAATTGGGACACAGCCATGGAGTCACTACTAAAAGGTATGACAGATTTTGGTTCTAGTTTTCATCATAGCAGCAGTTTACTATCTTTGCCTGAACATGATTGAGAAAATCAGTTATTGTTGTCTATTGAAAATGAAGTGCACACATTATCTAGATTGGATGACATAAGAAGCCTTGTTGAAAAACTCATCCTCATGACACCAAGAAACCAATATAAGCAAAGTGTTCTCCTTGCTGATTTGCACATGATGAAGAACATTATGGAGGGAATAAAATCAGATTTCTTATACATGATAAATGATAGAGATGTAGCCACCAAGTTGGCAGATGAGACTTTGTCTATGTCTAGGCAGTTAAGAGGAGAGCTTAGTGAGCTTACCGTTGAGCTAGATTCCACGATGCTTGCTTTGGAAAGTACCCAAGAGGCACTTCTTGAAGCAAATGAACAGATCCATGAGGCCAAACAATTCAAAGAGTAGGAGAACAAAGAAAAGGCCAAGGAAATCAAACATGTAATGGAGGAGCTTGATTGCATTCATGAGGAGTTTGAACTTGCACATTGTCCAAAAAAATTTGAAAATAGGAGTTTGGATCAGCAGGAGGATTGGTCTAGGTTTGGAGTTGAGGATATTCTTGAATTTTTTGATAACCCTTTGTTTGAGGTGACTTATGATAATCCACTCTTTGAGTTGCATGATGGAACTCTTTCTTGTTAGGGTTCAGGCAGATCAAAGCAATAAACATTAACAATTATATGCAAATTAAATAATTCAGAAATAACAATGAAGAATAACACAAAACAGATCAACATAGAAATTTAACGTGGTTCATCCAATATGGGCTACATCCACAGAAACTCAACACCCAATGATTTTATTATCTAGTGCAAAACAGATTACAATCTCACAAATGACACACACCGCAACATACATCCTAGCTGCTTATAACAAGATTTTTGGAAGCTTCTAGAATTAGGGTTTTACAAAGTCTTTTTTTTCATTTGGCGTGTTAACGGGAAAACCTTGACATGTTAGTGGGAAAACCTTGATGTGTTAACGGGAAAACAAAAAAAAATTGGAGGTTGCACCCCCAAACCCCTACTATCGGGGGCTGTCACCCCCAAACCTCAGTGAGGATACGTTTCGAGTGTATAGTATTTGCATGATCAATCACCACATACCAACATTTCTGATTCTAGTGATGAGATTGGAGTCAATCATAGGATTTGGGATCCAAGTGCAGTTCCTAGCTGTGAGGTGTTGTCTCAAGATTGGAGTTGTGGGAAAAATCCCAATGTTAGTACTGCTGTCCACTTTCCGATCAGCCTATACATGACTTCAATTCTTGGCCCGCAGATGAGTTGGATGGCTTCTTCAAACCAGCAATTGAGTACTTTATGGTTGAGGCTAATTGGTAGAGGTGATTTGACCATAGGAGATGACTTTCAGCTACTTCCATACTCATCCCTCCTATGTTTTTAGTGGGATTTTAGATTGATTACCACTACCCTTACATTTCTATGTTGGTTATGGTGACATCTTTTTATGAGCAGATTAATTTTGAGCTTTGGAAAGCTTTAGGGCGGTTGGTTGTTAGAGTTTTTCTAGACACAGTTCATTTATTTATTGCTTCCACTCTGGTAAGTGACAATCACTGCAAATACTTCATGGAGATGGTATGAATATCTTCAAATGATGCGTTATTGATTGCAATGGGTCGGGTGTGTTGGTGTGTTCAGAACTGTTCCATTGACACTTGGAGATTAAGTGTCGATGACATGTTTTCAGTTGGAGACAACAAAGGCATTCCTTGGTTGGCAAATTTCAGAGTTGTGACAGTGATTGGTTTGTTTCATTTTTCGGATGTCATGAGCGGATATGCTGAGACTTATTCTTTATGGCTGAGAAGATTTTCTTTTCTGATGCCCAAGATTGATTCTGGTAGTGAATTTGCAAACATCGACTTCACTGAGATGCCTTGGTAGGATATGATGCATGGTAGTGGGTTCAGCCCTTTTAGGTATTTCAGCTTCAATTTTGATGATGATTACTTTTTGGGGTTCCAGGAGAGGAGAATACAATTTAGGCACAATGGTCAGATAGTTATGATCAGAGTGGTGCAGCATCAGCATGGTGGTTCCTTTCTAAGACTAACTTGGAACCTTGGGATTACATTGTTTTGCAATTCAACAACTGTTGCAGATGAGAGAGCCAGTGTTGACTTTCTGGAGTTTACTCTTATGGTGCATCAATTTGGTTCTTTCGAAGAGCAATCCTCTAAGGAGTTGACTAATTTTATGCATTATTTGATTGCTCTTCATACAAGTGGATATCCAAAGGTCTCTTATGTTGGTACCCTACAGGACAGTGCCTTGAGAGGATGGTACTACAAATATCCTAGGTTGACTTGGGACCCTAGGATCGTTCTTGGTTTCAGTTTGGTTCAGTATTTTGATTTTGGGGTTATGTTGGCATTGCTTAAGGACAAGCAATCTTTGGGAAAGGAGGACTGTAATGTCCTCATTTTCAGGTTCTCTAGCAGTGTAGTTAGCATTGACTTTTTGGGTTTGTGTCAGCCCGACTAGAGAGGTATTTTGTTACCAGTGAGCTCTGATGGTTTAGTGGAGTTGTACGACACTTTCAGATGTTATTTTTGGCTTCCAGTTTGGGCTCCAAGATTCTTGGAGGGAGTGTCAATTTTTAGTAAGTCATCCAATAGGGTTCGTTTATCATCAGAATCATCAGAATCATTACTACATAGTCAGTCTTTGATTTTGAGGCTTTTCGACCATTGTCGCTAATTGGGTGTATTATTGAGTTATATTTAATTAGTTTTACTAAGGTTGCCATTTTAATAAAAATAATTAATCGGGTGCCTGAGTATTATAGCTCGTTGGAAAGAGAACAAAAAGATTTAAATGATGAGATACTTAAAAGTGACTTCAGTGTTGGAAATGTTTTAAAAATAAAATAAAGCACTTTTTGGAGTTAAAAGATTTAATAAATTAATAATGTGATTTTAAAAAGGAGTTTCTGGAAAGTTCCCTAAAAAGCATATAAAAAGGGGAATTGAGAGCTCATTTGGTATGTTAGTTTATTCTATTTCTTTGATTGAAACCCTTGTGGTTTTGGAGATCGAACTTGGTTCATCTCAGCCTCTAGAGGACGAAAACCCTCTTGGGAAGATCAGTTTCGGTGGTGAAAGATTCCTCCCAAGCTGGTGAATGGTGGAGTCACTTAAATTTTACATCGTTACTTCAATGGTTACGGTATGAAATTAATGAAGACTTTGAAAAGATAATTTTCAAGTTTTGTTATTGTGATCGAAGTTTTGCCAGAAAAGTTATGTTTGGATGCCATGTTATGAAACAAGGGTTTTTGTTGGATGAGTTTGGATCTATCTTCCACGGGGACGTGTCCCCTGGGTTTTTACCCCTCGTACCCGACCCGGAAACGTTTCGGGGACGGGGGACGCCTGGGGGACGGCTGACAACCATCCCCTAAAAGACCCTGAAAATCAGGTACGTCCCCAATTGGAGGAAACGGCCCCAACCGTCCCTCGACCGTCCCGAGGACGGCCGGCCGTCCCCCTTTGCCCAACAGCGAATTTAACCCAAAAAAAAAACACAATTTCTAATTTTCTTTTTTTTATTATTTTCTTTGTTGGACCCCATGCCCTCTCAACCCTAATATGGCCACTTAAAACATCTTCTTACCTTCATTTGACCTCATTTTAACTTGCCAAAAACAAATTGCAGCCAAGAGCAAAAGTGAAAAGAGAAAGATGAGGGTTTGAAGGAGTTGTTGGAGAAGAAAAACCAACATTTAGGAGGAAAAAAGGAGAGCACTAAGGCAGCAACCAGCAAGAGAAGTGAAAGAGGTAAGTTATTCTTCCATTATCTTTCATTTTTTACCAAGTTAAAATGATAAACTAAGTTGCCAAATTGGGTACGGGTACGTGGGTATGGGTACGGGTACGGTACGACATTTTTTTTTTTTTTGGTGGGTACGTTTGGGTACGTCCATACATAAAACGTATAAAAATCATAGATATAGACATATTTGCAGCCTAAAAAGTAAAAACAAGAATTAAATTTAGAATACCACATATCATGCATATGCTAAACAGAACTTAGAACTACCATAAATATAACAAATATGAAATACAATTATACTAAATTAATTTGATATCAAATTTTCAAAACTTCAATGTTACGATAGGAATATAATTATATTGAATTCATTGTTCATTGGTTCAACATTTAAAACAAAATAATACAATTAATAGTAGGCATCATATGGATCATTAGCAAGATTAAGATCAACATCATCATTGACATTAGATGATGTAGGTAGATTAGTAGAACCACATGCAGCCCCACTAGCACTTCCACTGGAAGCATGCTGGGCATCCGACTCCACAGAAAGTATAGATTGTGTGGCAGCTGAAAAATCCAAATCAGTTCGCTCTGGATCTACATCCCATAACCTCGTGCCTCCTTCCTTATACTCATTCTTTTTATGAGTTAGAAGGCGCAAGTTGGAATGCACATAAACAAGCTCTTCCACCTTACTTGCTGCCAATCGGTTGCGTTTCACTGAGTGGATAAAGGAGTATGTACTCCAATTTCGCTCAGCTGAAGAGGAACTAGCAACCTATTGAAAAAAAGTGAGAGGAACTTATAATTATAAAATTTTAAATCAAACTTTAAATTTGAAGTTAACCACTTTATTATTTTTAAAATAGTAAACAATATAAATTTAGAGAGTGCAATAAAAACTAAGTTAACTTACTTGCGATAAAACTTTGATCGCAAGAGTTTGAAGATGTGGTGTTGTAAAACCATTGATATACCACCAAGAATGAGCATCCATCCTATACTTGTCACGTGAAGCAGCACTACTTTGATTTTCGCCGGCTACAAAATCAGCAAACTCAGCTCTAACTAAATACTCCATTTCTTGATTGGGGAAGAGTCTACCAAGTGCTTTCAAACACCCCACACCAACTTCTTGATCTGAATATGGTTGCACTCTTGATGGCAAAGCAAGAATCTCATCACTATAAAATTTGGGAGTTAATGCAAATGAAAGAAGATGTAGTGGGGTGGTCATTTTGTTCCACCGGTCAACACAAATTGTTTGCACCTCTTTGAAGAAAGTTTCATCAGGAACTTGCTCTTTTTCATTGATGACGATTTTCATTTGCTCAATCATTGAATCAATGCCATCATATACCTCTCCCAAACATGGCTTATCCATGTTAGTAAAACGGATCATACTCATGATGGGCTCTGTGAATCTAAGAAGATATTCTGCTCGTTCCCACCAAGTGTCATCTAGGATCATCCGTTTTACATTTGTTGCCCTTTCGGTATTGGATTGCCTCCGCAGGGACCAACTTTGATTGATAACCATGCTAGAAAGAGCCTCCCGCACCTTCACAAGTCGTCTCAAGACAATCGTGTTTGATGCAAATCTGGTTTCAGCAACCTATTCAAAAATTTAAAATTAAAATAAAAATATAAAGAAGACATGATTGAGTTTAAAAAATAAATTAGTAATTACTAAAGTGAAATGTAAAATTTAAAAGTTGAAGTGTTTCAATTACCTTCAACAACTCCAATGCTGAAAATGATCTAAAAATGGCCTGTGACATTTGATGGTTTGTGATGAACATTTGGATCTCTTCAGCTTCAGCATACATTTGTTTGATCCAATTTATTTTTGCACCCAACTTTTGTAGCATGAGGTTGAGAGAGTGAACAGCACAAGGTGTCCAAAATATGTGCTCGAACCGTGTCTCAATCAACATACCTGCAGCTCTACAATTCTTTGCATTGTCTGTTATTACTTGGACAACATTTTCAGGACCCACATCCTGAATGCACTGTATAAGGATGTCAGCAATAAATTGTGCATCCTTCACTTGTCCTTCACAATCCACGGCTTTCAAAAACATTGCCCCTTTAGTGCTCACTGCAATCACATTGATTAATGGCCGATTTTTGACATCCTTCCATCCATCTGAAACAATTGACACCCCTGTTTTTTTCCATGAATTTCTAATGGGAGCCAATGCATTGTTTATGCCTTTTACCTCCTTTGCTAGTAAGGTGGTACGCACCTTCTCATAACCTGGCCCTGTGTACCCTGGTGGATAGTCACTTGCCTTTCTCAACATATCCTGCCAATATGGTGATCTTACAACATTAAATGCCAAACCGTTTGCATATAGACATCTTGCAACGGCTTGATCTGCAAGCTCTCTAACTTCAAGCTTAAATGCTCTTTCTAATGGCCCCTTGCTTCTCTTCACACCAACAAGATCTTCTTCACTTCTATTCAAAAATGGGTGGCTCTCTACTACAACACCAGGAAAGTCACTATGTGTTGGAGAAGGAGGAGGCCTCTTTGATCCCCTTCCACTTCCTCTTCCTCTCAAAAAAGGATGGTTTGTGGTACGATCAACTCTTGCATCTGCTTCCTCTTGCTCTTTAATATATGCTACTACTTTGCAAGGATCTAACTCTTTACCATTTTCTCCTACACATACTGCGATTCCTTGTCTAGGAATGCGACATAAATGGAATTTCACACGACTGTATGAGCTAGTATACTGAACTTTACAATGTTTGCATATCCAAACAAATGTTCCTCCCCCTTTAACTTGTTGTATCATTTGTACATATTTCCATAGAGATGAATTCGGATCAGTTTTAAAGACGGGTCGAGCAGTAGAAGTAGAACCGGTTGCCATTATGCTGCTACAAGTTCAAAATGACAAAAACAATTAATCAATTATTAAACAATAAATATTAAATATTTAAATTAAATTGATATACCATTTTCACTTTAGTAAAACTGTAAAATTGAAGTTTAATTTAAAATACACAATATCAAAAATTTAAAAAATTTTAACAGTAAATAAAATATTTTAATATTATTATTTATATATTTAAACTTTAAAATATACAATAATATAAATTTAAAATAGTAAATAACAAAATATTTTAATAGTATATATTTAAACTTTAAAATATACAATATTACAAATTTAAAACAGTAAAATTGTAAATAATAAAATATTTTAATATTATATATTTGAATTTTAAATTTTAAAATATACAATATAATATTACAATTACAAACTTTAAATTTTAAAACAACAAATATTAAATAATAATTAACATACATAATAATATAATATATTAATAACTATTATAAATTAAAAATTAAAAATTATCATTTATAAATATTAAATTTTAGACCTTTAAAATTTTAAACATTTCATTTTAAATTGTGGTTTCATCAATATTTTGAGTGAGTTTCTCAAAAAATTTGGCCACTTCTTGGTTTTTTCTGGTAATCTTACACTAAATGCAATTTTTTCTCCCAAAAAAACTTACCCTTACCCGATTTTTTGAATTTTTTATATTTTTTGATGTGCTAATTTATTCCCGAGAAGAATTTTTGTTACTACGGGAAGAATATTTTTAGATTATGGCTCAATATCTATGTTCTACACTCTCCAAGACAGATTACAGGATACACACTTGGTGACGACAGTCCTATATACATATAAAGAGCGGAACCTACTTGGAGATTTCGGTGAAGACTGCAACGTCTCCTGCCTCCTGCCTCACACGATGCCTGCAACGTCTCTTGCCTCCTGCCTCACGCGATGCTTGCAACGCCTCCCGCGATTTCGTCGCTCGTCTATGGTCGCTCAAACAGCTCGTTTGTGGTCGCTCAACTCGTCTGTGGTCGCTCAAACAGCCCGCGTTTTTTGTTAAGAAAAACGAAGTCAAAAAAGATAATGAAATAGGGTTTCTTTTCATACGAAAAAGAACAAAACGTTTTCGATCCCCGCGCCAAACGCCTCGAACACGTTGCAAAAACGCCACGTCACCTAGAAAAACGGCCAGATTCGTGAAGCCAAACTTGAAGATGAAAAGTTCCGAACCCTGGCGAATCCACAGGGTTTCCAACACGTACCAGTATGGATACGCCCCATACCCGGAATCGGCAGGGTAAAGGGCCGATTCCGGTAACTTAGATGATAAAATGTATGATTTTTTGTATTTTTTTTTTTAGTTCCAGTTTGCAAAAATCAAAACAAAACAAAATGAGCAGCAATAGTGAAGATAGTGGGCATGTTAAGAGGGGGGAAGAAACCCAATCAGTTCATAGGGGGCAGCCTCAAACAAACCTATTTGATATCCTTTCTGAAGATTTGAAAAAATATGCAAAAGGCCCTTTTAATCCTAAAAAACCTCTTCTTCAACTAGCATCACGTATAGACCAAGGCAAAGGGAAAAACACTGGGGGTAGTAGATTGTGGCAATGTCACATTTGCAAAGATAAATATTATGGGAGCTATACTAGAGTTTATTCTCATCTGTTGGGTTTTGGAGGCCATGGGGTCGAGGGTTGTACAGATATAAAAGATTTTGAGAGGATAGAGTGTTATAGATTGCACATGGAGGTCGGAGGAAGGCCTATAGATCAGCAAATGCAAACTCAATCAGCACATTCAACCTCACCTGTGCCCTCTATGCTTGGTAGTTCTAGTGTTGGTAGTGGTAGTAGTAGTGCAAGTGATGTTCATATTTCCACAAGAGGGAAGAGGAAGGCTGCTACTTCTAGTGAGCAGCAAAATACAATTGCAAGTATGTTCAATGTGCAAGCACGAGATGTGGCAGAGTCTTCCATTGCCAAATTTTTCTATGCCCATGCCATCCCATTCCATGTAGCACATTCGCCCTACTTCAAACAAATGTTTAGAGATGTGGCAGCAGTTGGTACCTCATTCGTTCCCCCTAGAGAAAATAAATTACGCACTACACTCCTTGACAAAAAATATTCTAAGGTGAGTGTGGTGATGGAGGAAATGAGACAGTGTTGGCTTAGAACAGGCTGCTCTATAATCATGGATGGGTGGACTAATATTAGACAACGGCCACTTATAAACATCATAGTCACATGTTCAGTTGATCCATATTTCCTTAGAGCCGTTGATTGTTCTGGAAAGCACAAGGATGCAGAATTCCAATTTAATCTTTTGAAAGATGCTATAGAGGAGATTGGGGCAGCCAATATTGTGCAGGTGGTTACTGATTCAGCACGTGTGTGCAGATTAGCAGGTTTGATGGTTGAGAGTGCTTACAAGCACATCTTTTGGACCCCTTGTTGTGTTCATGCTTTGAACAACACATTGAAAGACATAGGGAAGATAGATTGGGTGCAGCAACTGGTTGTAGAGGCTAGAGACATTTAGATGTTTATTTGCAACCATCACACCTCACTTGCCCTCTTTAGGACATTTTCAAGGAAAGAATTTCTCAAGCCTGTAGCAACAAGGTATGCTAGCTACTTTATTTTGTTAGAGAAGATGCTTGAGGTACAAGAGGCTCTACAGTCGATGGTGGTTAATTCAGAGTGGAGTAGATGGTCTATGGAAAGCACTGCAGAAGGGAGAAGCATAAAACTAAAAATTCTTGATGATAATTGGTGGTCCAATGTGAGGTAAAAAATTGTTATTGATTGCTGATTTTATAAAAAAATATATATGATTTTATTATTTTTTGATTTTCTAAGTTCTAACTTGTCTTTTTTGATTTTTCAAATTTTTGTTTGCAGATATATTTGTTCCATCATTTCACCAGTTGTGGATGTCATTAGATATGCTGATACAAACTCTCCAAGTCTTGGAGAGATTTATGAAACTTTTGACTCCATGCTTGCAAAAATGAAGAAAGCAATTTCTGACAGGGATCCTAATTCAGGATTATATGAGCAAAAAATTAGGCCCATTGTGATGCGGCGGTGGAACACTATGAACACCTTGCTTCATATGGCAGCCTTTGCTCTTAATCCCAAATGGTATGTACCTAGACCTGGTAGGATGCCTCCTTGTGATGATGATGAGGTGAAAGAAGGGTTTATGAGGGCCCTTGCAAAAATATATTCAATTGATGAGGCCAGTCTAGTTCGTACACAGTTCACTGACTTTGTTAATCTCCGAGGTCCAACATTCGGCAAACCAGAGGCCAGGTTAGATAGAACTATAGTAGCTCAAAGGGATCCTATTGGATGGTGGTCATGGCATGGGAAGGATGCACCACAATTGAGGACGCTTGCTATTCGCCTCCTTTCACAGGTAATACATTAGATTAATTGTTTAAGTTTTAACTTTTAAGTTTTTAACATAATTTGATTTAGATTAGTGTTGAAGTTTGAACATTTATATAATCATAATTTAAATTGAATGTCCTAATTAGTAAATTAAAATTACTAATTTAGTTTTTGTCTCATCTCACAGGTTGCTAGTTCCTCTGCTGCAGAGAGGAATTGGTCAACATACGGCTTTATTCACTCTATCAAGAGGAATAGGCTGACCTCTAGATAGGGCAAAAAAATTAGTGCTTGTGCATAGTGCTTTGCGACTCCAGGATCGTCAGACTCCTGAGTACAGACAGACTCCAGCATTACGGTGGGATATTGATCCAGATGTCGCACAAATTGATGAGGATGAGGAGAAACAGGAAGGATTGGTTGGAGTTGCATTAGATGAGCCAGCCCCTCACAGTGACAGTGACTCAGACTCCGAGTCTGATTTTGATGCAATGTTGGCAGATGCCGAGTAGCGGCAGCCATCATACTTTTAACTTTCTATTACTATGTTTTGGACACTTGTGACTTTGTCATTTTGACATTTGTAGTACAAACTTGTAGCCTTTTGGGCATTTTATTATTTTATATCATATGCACATTGACTATTTGACATGAATTATGGTCCATGGATGGAAGCAATTAGGTAGTGTAGTATTAATTTGTTTGATAATTCGATTCTATGATGTATATGTCAATATGATTGGTGATTACATTTGCAACTTTATGAATGTTCATTGTTATGATTATCATTACTCATATGAATATCTGAAATTTCCCTCTCTCTCTCTCTCTCTCTCTCTCTCTCTCTCTCTCTCTCTCTCTCTCTCTCTCTCTATATATATATATATATATATATGTATATATATACTAACTATATAGCCGTCTGCCCGTCCCCTAAAATCCCCTCAAAAAATTGTCATCCCCGAAACTCGTCCCGCCGTCTCGCCATCCCCCCATCCCGGAGACTCGGTGGAACATAGGTTTGGATTCATTTAAGGTGTTGAGAAATTTGGTATTGGTAGAATCAGATTGAAGCTTCTATTTCAATGTGGATTATTTGTTTGAAAGTTTCCTGTGGGTTTGGACACCAAGTTCCTATTGCTGGTCGTTGTGGCGTGAGATTTGCTAGGTGTTTTGGAAACCTTTGGTTTGCATCAAAAAGGGAGTTGTTGTACATTTCTGAGTGCTGCAATATGTATTTTTAGAACTGAAATATTTGTGAAAGCTTCATCGATATATGTGTGCTTGGGAAGTGCAACTTGTTATTCTATTTGTCGTGTTTCAATACTAGAAACTATGTATGAAATAAGCATAGTTTTCTTGGAGTCGCTGATGTTCATGTCCATGTACTACTCTAGTTTCTTAATAGAGAACCTTTCAGATTGAATTTCAGATCTGTGCAATATTATTTGATGTTCATTTAAGGTGTTGAGAAATTTGGTATTGGTAGAATCAGATTGAAGCTTCTATTTCAATGTGGATTATTTGTTTGAAAGTTTCCTGTGGGTTTGGACACCAAGTTCCTATTGCTGGTCGTTGTGGCGTGAGATTTGCTAGGTGTTTTGGAAACCTTTGGTTTGCATCAAAAAGGGAGTTGTTGTACATTTCTGAGTGCTGCAATATGTATTTTTAGAACTGAAATATTTGTGAAAGCTTCATCGATATATGTGTGCTTGGGAAGTGCAACTTGTTATTCTATTTGTCGTGTTTCAATACTAGAAACTATGTATGAAATAAGCATAGTTTTCTTGGAGTCGCTGATGTTCATGTCCATGTACTACTCTAGTTTCTTAATAGAGAACCTTTCAGATTGAATTTCAGATCTGTGCAATATTATTTGAGTCAACTCAAGGTCAAAATTTCATTGGTTTGATGCATTATATTTCTGCTCTCATAATAGATAATATTGTGTAAATCTTGCCATATCTTGGTTTATGAATAGAGACATTTCCTTCTTGTTGTTATCTATTTGTTTGAGTACTTTGCAAAGTTGAATGGTATCTCCACAAGATAAAACGAAAACAAACAGAAAACCTTTAAACAGTCAATCACCATAAGCAAGCAAACTGTTTAACAAAATTACTTAGTTGAGAAAAGTGAAAATTTGGGCAAGATTACATAGAGGATCTTACATTCTCATTTATATTCTTCATGATTTTGCATGGTCCAATTTTCTTGGGCTTTAACTTGTTATAGGCACATTGGGAATACCTTTCCCTACATAGATGTACCATGACCATGTCTCCTTGAAAGATTTCTCTTCTCCTGTAATACCCCTTTGTTTTGTCCTTTTTGATTGAACAGTGTTCTGCTCTTGTATGTTGTACTTCCTGTTAGTACCTTGACTATGGTACTCAGTTGCTATTTGATCGCTATTCGATAAAACGACGTTAATGTTATCTTTTGATGTGATGGTATTTTAATATGATGTTATTTTTATGACATGTTTTGGGATTAGCATTATGGATGTTCGAATTAAAGATGTTTTATGCTTTGAATTATATTAGTATGTTAGAATTGTCAATTAGTTACACTGTATTGGTGAAGAGGACGGTATCGCATCACTCGCTTGTGAGCGCCCTGTGATTCTGTGATTTCCTCTTCACGATGTGTATTTTATGTTGTTTATATTATATGTTGTTTACTTGATTTTCAGGTTGATAGGTACATGACATCGACTCCACCTGGTTTCACAGGTTGGAGCGTGTTCAATGCCCAATGGTATCCGATTGGGAGATAATAGCTAGGTTTTCCGTGCCAAGTCATCACTCTAGTCCTAGTATGTCATCAGATGTGAATCGGGTTAAATTGTTTTAATATTGATCATCTTGCCTTGATTTTATTTAATTGCAAGTTAAAAAGGGTGATTAAATGGCTTAATGTATTTAAGTTGTGGATTAATTTGATCTGGGATTATGTTGAAATGTAATTTATTTTATTATTAATTTAATTTAATTAATAAATAATTTAATTGTTGATTAAATCTATTTATTAATTAATTAAATTTATGATGTTGAAATAAGTTAATTTATTTATGTTGAAGTTATTGTTATATTTGTTGAAATTGAAAATAAAAGAAAATGTATAAAAGTCAATTTAGAAAATTTGAATTCAAAAATTGGAAAAATTAGATATTTTCTATTTTTTGTTTTCTGAAATTGATGAGGGTGGTTGTAGGAATTTTAGGGTTTTTTCCTTATGATTGAATTTTTTTTCCCAAGTTTCATGTTCTTGAGTTTTGGAAAAAGATTGAATTAGAGAAACAAAGAATTTTTCAATTCTGTGGGTTTTGAATTTAAGTTATGAAAATTTGTAGAGTTGAAGTTGGAAGCAAGGTTGGAAGTTGAGCACTATTTTGGATCTTCTCAATTCAAAAAATCCCAGGTTCATTCTTTGTGAATTTGATTGTTTGAAAAAAATGCATTTACTTATATTTTGTTGTTGAATATCATATTTGGAAAATTCAAGATCTGATCTATAATAGAAACTTCATGTTAAATTTTGTTTCAATTTTAAACCTTTGTTGGAAATAAATTTTTTTAAAGAAAAGTTGTGTTCTTGGCTGCAATTTATTGTATTTGGAAATTATTTGCTCAATTTGATTAGCAAATCTAAAATAGAGATGAGTATATCTGTGCATATATATTTGTATATATATTAATAAATGTATATATACATACATATATATTATTTATATTTTGATTTTGAGGAGGGGTTATGCTGTTAAAATAATTTTAAAATACCCTAAAAAAAGGCACGGTTTTCCAAAAATCCGTAGGCGTTTTTGAAGAGAAAAATTATAAAAAAAATTAATAATAAAGAAATTATGTTGGGGGTTGGGGGTTCACCTCACAGCCGCCCCCATGGGAAGCGGCATGGGGGAGCCACACCCAACAACCCCCGCGACCACGCAGACTGCGCAGCCGCGACCACCAACAATGGTGGTCGGCTGTGCAATGCACAGTCACGCCACCATTGGTGGTGGCCGGCTCCGCCAGCGCCGTCGTGCCCGACACCTCTGTCACGCCACCATTGGTGGTGGCCGGCTCTGTCAGCGCCGTCGCGCCTGACACCTTCGTCACGCCCAACAACCGCCACGCCCAATGCCGCCTGCAACCCGTGCCGCCCGCAGCGGCCACCTCCGTCGACACCGCCCACTGTGGCTGCCCCTGTGGAAAACCGTCACCGCCGCCCGGGCAAATCCGCGGCCGGCCAACCTTCCTCCGCCCCATCCTTATACACACGCCCCGAGGTCGCACGATTCAACCCTAAGGGTTGACGCACGAACCGAGGCACATGCTCTTGGACCTTTTAAAATTTAAAAGAAAATAATAATAATATTCTATTTTATTTTAATATTATAATTTTTATGATATTTTAATATTGCAATTTATTATTATATTTTAATATTATAATGTATTATAATATTAAAATGCATTTAATATAATAATATTATGATTTTTATAATATTATCAAGAGGTTAAATAATAGTAATATTATTAATGTTTTAATATTAACATATTAAAATGAGAAGTTTTTTTTATTATTATATTGTTTAAATGAGAATGTTTTTCTTATGGGTTTTATTGAATATGGAAAACAATATTTTATTTAATCATGGGAGTTTGAATTGTTGTTAAACAGGGTAATTTATTTAAATACTAATGTGGAAATAAATGATTAGTATTATTCCTCCCTTATTGGAAATGGTGTAATTAATTCAGTTAATCTAATGCATTGAGTATTGAATGTTAGTGAGGAAATGGGTTTAGTGAACCCAAAGTAGATTTGATTCTTGCCTCGTTTTGATCTGTCTGTGTTATCATTTGGTAAATGTGGGTCTTAGCATTTGACAAGTCTTCCAGTCGGGTTTTCAAGTTTGTGGGTTGTCGTACTAGGTAGTCAACCTTTGGATTGCCTTGGGTAGTGCATGAGAAGTTATCAGTTATTTACCCGGCTTCCACGAATGGGGGTGTTTTGTGCCTCATTGATTTAGGAGTGGATTATGGAATCCGCGTCTCTTTGTAAGGAGTGGTTGTTATTTTGTTGCCTCCAGTGTTGGAGTGAGTTTATTTTTAGGTATCCTCCTAGAGCTGGAGTGGTTGTAACATTTGTTGTGTGTGCACTTGGGTTCCCTTGGTAATTGGTTCGATTGTGTGTTTTCAAGTAGAAGAGTGGCTTCCGTAGGGGCCAGAGCCCGGAAGAGGTAAGATTGGGTAACCTTCGGAAGTGGTTTAATCAAGTGATAACTAAAACAATACTTAGAAGATTAGGACTAACTTCTCACTAATCAAGATAATTATGCCTCACTCATAGACCCAAGTGCTCGGTTTAGGCTTGGGATGGGTGGGAAGGCCAGGAACGGCAAGGTCATCTATCTTGTCTGTACAAAAGGTATTTGATTCCGCATTAGTAAGTATGAGGGCCGAGGATCGGTTTGAAGCCACCATCTTGACGATCCGCAGTGGGTAACTCATGACGAGCTATGTGATGACACTCTGTCTAGGACAATAGTTAGTATTTGGTTCTATGTGTATGGTTCTCGTAACATACTTGATTTGCTTTATTTCTGGAAGCAATGTGACCATGTAGAGTTGTACTTGTGTTGTACTTGCGTGGTATATGAGTTGTACTTGTGTTGTACATGTGTTTGGTTGTGTCAGTTGGTTCAGTTATATTTTAGCCTGTGTCTAGAGGTGTTGGTCTTGGCTAGAATTCCTTGTTACTATCTCCTAGCACGGGGGGTGGGCCTTTAGGTTCCACTTGGTTGGGTGGCATGCACCTAAATCCGTTGGGCTTTCTTCATGTTCATGTGGACGAGACTTCCAGTTGGAGAGCTTGTTGGATTCAGTATCAGTTCTTGCTTTATTTCATTTTAGTTGGTCTTGTAATATTTTACCCCTCTTTTGTTATCGAGGTGGAAAGTTGTAATTATAATTATGTTATTGGACTTACCTCATTCAGGGAATGAGTGATGTAATCTTATTGTTTAA
Source organism: Sequoiadendron giganteum (assembly GCA_007115665.2). Lineage (NCBI taxonomy): Eukaryota > Viridiplantae > Streptophyta > Pinopsida > Cupressales > Cupressaceae > Sequoiadendron > Sequoiadendron giganteum. The sequence continues at coordinate 402,125,304 of CM021107.1, read as the reverse complement.
AATGGATTAATGCAATCGTAAGTTATCGCTTTTGCTTGATGTAAATTATCTCATTTGGAATGTATGCGTTTAATGTCATAAGTAAATAAATGATATGGTTTATATTCATGTTTTTTGTTGAGGTTCTATATAACCTCTGTCTCGTAACCTTAGAGGTTGTTGGCAATGGGTAGAGATCTTGCATGTTAATTGTACAAACAAAAAATAAATTAGTCCGTTTTAGTTAATTGCAACTTCCTCTAGGGTTGTGTGGCGGGGCGTTACATCTCCAATACAAATCAACACTTTTCTTATATATGCAAGTTTATTGGCAGATCAACTAAGTTTAAAGTTCATTTTGGATTTGACCATACAAAATTTGAAATGTAGACTTACTCATATACTTATTTATGCTGAAAGTATAGGCAAAATCAACTTAGAGTAGCACCAAATCCCATTGTCTAGGACTATCACCAACTAAACACCTCAATAGATTGCCTAGAATCCTATTCACCACCTCAATTTGACCGTCGGTTTGGGGGAGGTATGCTGAATTGAATTGCAACCTACTAGTCAAATTTTTCCACAAAACTCTCCAAAAGTGGCTTAAGAATTTGGTGTCCCTATCACTAGTTATAGTTTTTGGAATACCATGTAACCTCAAAATTTCCCTAAAGAACAAATGTGCCACTTGCATCATTTTTCTTCTTACAAGGTATAAAATGCACCATTTTAGAAAAGAGATCCACCACCACAAACACTGAATTGTGACCTCTTTGGGTTTTAGGCAGCCCCAAGACAAAATCCATTGAAATATCGGTCCATGGTTCCCTTGGCACAAGTAAGGGTATATATAAACCTATATTTTGACATCGTATTTTTGCTATTTGACACACCCCACAAGCAATAACAAACTTGTCCACATCCTTCCTCATGTTAGGCCAAAATAATTTTTCATTCACTAATCCAAAAGTCTTATCTCTTCCAAAGTGTCCACCCAACCCACTTGAGTGCAACTCTCTCACAAGATTTTGTCTCCTCAATCCAAGGGGATTGCAAATTTGAGAATATTTAAATAAAAAGCCATCAAATAATAAGTCTTCAAATGGATACAAACTTGTATGATCTTCACTACTTAGAATTGCATAGATAGTGCCAAAATATGGATCATTTGCATATTCACCCTTCATTTCTTCAAATCCAACAAACCTATGACTTATTACAAACAATAAATGATGCCTTATGCTTAAGGCATCAACCACTAAATTGGTTTTGCCACTCCCATGTTGCACAACAAATGTGTAAGCCTACAAGAATGAAACCCATTTGGCATATTTGTGAGATAGTAAACCATGTGAATTTATGTATTTCAAGGTTTGATTGTCAGTCATGTGAATATTTTAGTGCTTGTACCACAACATAGAATTCTTTATCATAAGTATTATACTTCTTTGTAGCTTCATTTAATTTCTCATAGAAAAATGTCATAGGCTTTCCATCTTGACTTAACACTACCCTCATAGCTACTCCTAAAGCATCACACTCAATTGTAAAAGAAATATCAAAGTCAGGCAAAGCAAGAATGGATGATTTAGTAACCTTCCTTTTGAATTGTTCAAAGCTCACATTGGCTGCCTTTGTCCAATTAAAAACCCTACCTTTTGTGCAATTAGTTAATGGTGCATTTATGCCACTAAAATTCCTAACGAAACTCTTATAAAAAATTACCAACCCATGGAAGCTCTTCATCTTGGTAATACTTTGAGAAGTAGGCCACTTAAGAATAGCCTTAACGTTTTTTGGATCCATGCTCAATCCATCTACTCAAATAATACTCTCCAAAAGTACCAGCTTATCTTTACACAATTCACTATTTTTAGGGCTGATAAACAATCTCTTTACTTTGATTATGTCAAGCACCATTCTCAAATGTTCTACATGCTCCTCCATGTTTTACTAAAATCAAGATATCATCAAAATAGACTATGATTAAATTTCCTATGTGCAATCTAAATACCTAGTTCATTGTTTGCATGAAAGTAGCTAGGGCATTGGACAATTTGAAGGGCATCACCACAAAATCAAATAACCCATCCTTGGTTTTGAAGGTATTCTTCCATTCATCAACTGCATAAATCTGAATCTGATAGTATCCACTTTTGAGGTCAATCTTGAAGAAGACCTTACACCTGACAAGAAATCTAATTGGTCATCCATTCTCAGTAGTCGATGTTAGTACTTCATAGTGATTTTGTTAATGGCTCTAGAATCCATATATAATCTCCATTTCCCTCCTTTCTTAGGGGAGAGTAGAGAAGGTGTGGCACATGGACTCATGGTTTCTCTTACAAACCCCTTTTCTAATAATTCAATAATTTGCCTCCTCATTTCCTCATTTTCTAGAGTCGTCCTATAAGCAGCCTGATTTGGAAGTTTGGCACATGGAATTAGATCAATTTGATGAGTAATGCTTCTAGGAGGCAAAACTGCTAGCAGATTAGATGGCATCAAATCAAAATATTGTTGCAATAATTTTTGCACCTCTAATGGGATTGTTTGCTGAGCTGATTTCTCCTTTTTTAGAATGTACGAAAGATAACAAACCTCTCCCTTAGATTCTCTAAAAAACTCTTTCCAACCCACTATAAATAGAGACAAATCTGCTATTTCAGTTCTTCCTTCTCCTTTAAATTGTTCGAAGATATGGAATTTACCCTCATGTTGTATATCATAGGCGTTTTCTCTCCAACAATAAATCACATTTCTATCATATAGCCAAGGCCTATTGTTGTACCCAAAATAAATTTTTACTTCAATAAGGCATTTTGATCAAAATGGTCTAAATCATGTAAAATTGTTGTCAAAAGTTCGTTTTAGGTCAAACAAAACATGGGCTTTTTGTGGGTTTATGTCAACCAAGATGCTTGCAAATTTTTGAAAATTTGAAAATTAGGGTTTTGTACCCCTGTTTTTAGGAAAACCCCTAAAAATAGAACCTTCCCAGAATTAGTTGAAAATGATTTTGATAGGATAATTTGACTTCACGATCACATTGGTCAAGTCAAAATCACCAAAAAGTTTGTTTTACTCTGGTGGATCTATTTTCATTTTTTAGGAGAAAAGATAGGACCTCTGAGGCCATTAATGGCAGAATAGGTATCGAAACCGAAGCCTCAGAAGCTTCAAGGAAGAATCCATGGCGAAAGATGCTTCATGATAGAGGGGATTTTCAAAGGTTAAAAAATGTTGAAAATATTCTAAGTCTGGAAGGTGCACGCCTTGCTACAAGAAAGGTGCTACGCGGTCAATGCCTTGGTGAAATTTTCAAGCACTCGTACGTGCGGTATGGTGAGAGCAATTGCAATGGTGAATGCGTTCGCATCGGAAACAACAGTGATCAACGCGGTTGGTGAAACGGTCAACGCAAAGCGCAAGAGATGAAGGTCTTCACAGAAATTGATGAAACTGAAGCCAAAAGAACCCCTGTTGGCCAGGGGCACCCATGAATTCAAAAGATCAAAGGTAGTCATCAAGTTTTGTCTAGACAATCATCTCCGTCATGATTTTGTTGGCTTTCCAACACATCATCAAGCAGATTCACCTAATTCATCAATCATTAGCAAACGTAAGCGAAGTCAAGAGATGTTGAAAGCAAGTATCATAAAAAATGGCAAACATGGGAAAAAGCACTCTTGGAGCTCAGGGGTGCCCAAGAATGAGATGATCCAGATGTCAGTTTTTGAGTAAGCTTGTCTTCAAGTGATCTCCTCGGCATCAACTCAACTTTGCAATGAACCTCTTCGCCAATCTATGAGACACATCAAACGACGACAACTATTGACCATTCGAGCATGTGAAACAAAGGGTAAATCAGTAGACCTCAAGAAAAAAGCGCCCCTGCTAGCCAGGCGTGCCCATCATTTTGAGTCACTTGTTAAACTTTTCAGCAACTGCTTTCTTCAAGGCATTTGCTCAACACCATTTCAGTTTCGTGATCAATCCAGTTGTACGCTCACAGGACCTATCAAACATTCACAAACGAATATCAAGCAAAAAGCACCGGATGCAAAAGCGAGATGAAAAACATGAAAAATTGGCTAAGTGTTAAGAAAAATGCACCTTCCTAGAAATAGGCACCCAACTTTTTGGGTAGTCAGATGCAATCTCAAGCTCTGTAACCTCCAAAAAGTCCTTCGTCTTGATCAATCTTAGCAATGACATCGTCAGCAGATAAATCAAGTATCTGACAACAAAGATCTAACCGGGGTTGTTCGTGAAAGATTGCAAAGTCAAAATTACAACACAAAAGGTCAAAGGCGCCCCTGCAGGCCAAGGGTGCCCAAACTTTTGGGGCCTCTAAAATGACTTTCATGACCTGCAAGGCCAGTCATTCTTTCTGGTACTGAACCAGTTATCCATTCCATATCTCGGCATGATCACCAGAATTATCAATCATCAGGAATATCAGATTAAAGCACTGAAGGCCAAAACGAAGAAATTGAAAAGCATCCAAAAAACTAAGTCTAGTGAAAAATGCACCCTTTTGGGAAAAGGCGCCCAAAAATTTGAGGCATCAGACTCGAGTTTTAAGCTTCACAGCTCCTGAGCACACTTCTTCAAAGTTGATCCAACTCTGCAATAGATCTATCAGCAAGACTTTAGGATCGATCGAGCAACTGGAATCGAGGATCAAACAGAGGCACTTCGTCATAGAAAAAGGATAAAAAATCTTCAACTCCTCAACTTGGACGCCTAAAGTCAAAGTAGGCCCAGTTGACTGAAGTTAAGATATTTTGAAAGCCTCTTCATGTCTAAAACGTCCCCAAATTGGTGGAAATTGCCCAAGTGAACTCCTGATTAGGCAGATTGACTCCCCAATAAAGTGTCGGTGCCTAAACTTGATTGCTTCCACATCAAACACTATTTATCAAGCTTAGGCGTCACTATTCATTTTTTCTCTTTGCAGGTTGAAGCTCAAGAACAAATATTTTTCTCTCCAAACGTCATTTGAAGATCTAATAGAGGGTTTTCTCAGCATTCTTCATGTTTTCAAGAATAAGCTGCACAGAGGGACAATTTATCAGAGTTTACATCTCCAAGCGCGATTTTCTTGAAGATTCAAAGAGGCAGTTTATAACTTCCAAACTTCTTCCCCTCGTTTTCTTCTATTCTTGTCTTAGATCTTCTTGCATATCCAAGTAAACGGTAGTTATTCACAGATATGACCTTCTAGGTATGATCAACATAGCAGTTTCAACAAAACCCACGTGCCAAATTCTTCCAGAAAAAGTAGCCCTACTGCCCCTATTTTTAGGGTTTCCAGAAAATGTCACAATTTCAAAAAACAGACAAATTGGGTTTGTTTAGCTTTGAAGCGCCTATAATACCCATGTGTCAGAATTTTTAGGAAAAATAGTGCTTCGTTGCTTCTGTTGCATGTAAAGTGTCTACCCCGAGAAGTTCTTGCATGTACAAGGAAAAGTAACTTTTTGGAAAATCTAATGTTCTAAGTCCATTCAAAAAATTATTCCCAACAAAACCCACGTCTCAAATTTTTTCATAAAAATTACCCCTCAGCGAGGCTATTTTTAGTCGCTGCAAAAAAAGTTGTCCAAATAGTATCGTGTGCACAATCAATCTTCAAGGTTTTCAGAATCCAATTTTCTCAAGATGAATACAAGACCAAATCGGTCTTACTACATGTTTTCATAAAGATGGCTGACACCGATTTGCATCAAGTGCACCCGTCAGTGTGGTCAGTATCATTGGTTTGGTCCATCAGTGTTGTTTGTAGTCTTGCTTTTCTCTTTGTGGTCAGGTATTGGTTGGTGTTTAGTCCATTTGATTTAAATTCGTTTGATTAATGTTTCAGATTAATTGTCGCATTAAAACAAAATTATCTAGTTAAAAAGCAATTTTGTTAAGTAAAAATAAATGCTTATATATAATTATAGCTTATGATAAAATAAAATTACAATGTAATGCTAAGTTAATCAATAAAGTATTTTAAAGTTGATTATTAAGCTTAAATAGATAAGAATATGTTTTAATAAATAAAATAAAAATAAATATATGAATAGTTGTTGTGAGCAATAAAGATAAAATTAAATGATAAAATTAAAGGGGGTTTTGCATGCAGCAACAGGCACTCCTGAACAGTTATTAGAATTGGTTATCTTTGCACAAAAAGAGGATTTTGAATTAAAAAGATGGGAAAGAATATCTGGAAAATAATCTTGTTTTGCTTCCCGTGAACATTTTTTTGTTTTGGAGGTTTTCAATGTAGTTGGCTGTAGGAAGTAAATTTCCAGTCGAAATTGCAATACTGTGGATTTGTGGAGAAGATTGGAGCTGCAAGCTGGGAATACGGAGCTCAACATCAAATCTCCAACCCTGTCAAGCGAATTGGATCCAAGTTCTTTTACTTTGAAAACAAATGCCTGAATGTGTATGTTGTTTGGAAACAAAACATTTCTTGTGTATTTATTTTCAATTTGAAGTAATTAAGAAATGCAATTGCTGAAGGTTTTTTTGAAATCCCTTTGTTGCAAATTGATTTGTGCATATTCTGTAATTTCATTACAGCTCTGAAACCACATTTCTTTGGAGTATTCTACTTAATTTGGTTACTCTATTTTGTTTCCACAATTTGACTTCTTACAGCTGGGCAATGCAACTGCATTTTTTAACAAAATCTTCTATCCTTAATGTTAGCATAAACCCTTGTTTCCTTTCACCATTTGCATTTGAAATTTTAGCTCTTTGTCTAGACCCTAATGTATTGCTTATCATGTGACTATTTTACCTCTGTCACTGCATTTTATTGAGTCTTTAAACTATCCTATTTAGCTACTATTGGCACACCCAACTCTAGTGTTTTTTGTTTTAAAAAAAATGGTAATAACGAATTAATTTTGGGGCCGACGGCCTTGGTGGTTATCGTTGGCCTGTGAGCCAAGCCTAGCGTCGAGCCAACCATGGCCGGCCAGCCGGTCGCATCTCCTTTCTCCTTCCGTCTGTGGGTTCGGCGCCTTAGCTCCTCACGTGGGCTATACAATATGATTTTTGGATATCGCCGAATGCCTATACTCTCCAAGCGCCTATTTCTGATAGCATGCAAGTCTAATTTCATACTTGAGGTTTGATTTTATTTTGATAGATATATTTAATAGCTTTCTATGCCTTTTAGGGGGATATCTTTGACATTCGATGCTTGTGTGTATGGAATATACTTAATGCACAACATTCGATATGTCACTTTATTACTAGTAAGTGATAGATGTGTGTGTTGTGGCAATCGATCATAAATAAATCGATGAATATGGTTTACGAATGGCGTTTGATATATATATATATATATATATATATTCATATCGCTTATTATATATGCTTTGCATTTTGTTTCACTTCGTTGTTTATATAATTTCAAGTCAGCATCTGTTTTTGTATATAAATATATATATATGTATGTACAGTGTTACAAGACTCGCCTAAACTCGGCGAGTACTCGCGAGTCCCGAGGCGGGTGAGGCTGGGCGAGTCAAAATGACTCGGATGCCGAGTACTCACCGAGACTCGCCGGACTCGCCGGACTCGCCGAGTCTCGTGCCTCAGACTCGGGCATTTTAATTAATTTTTTTTAAAATCTTTTATTTACAATTTTTTTAATTAAATGGTGTGCGCCATGGAGGTTTGTGTAGTTTTGAAGGTCTTCATTTGGGCTTGGTGGCGAGGGCTCCGCCCCTCGACCCCGCCCTGTATCGCGACAGGGAGCGCGCCCAAGGCGCTGCCCCGGGACCCTGTGAGGGGCGCTGCCCCTCGACCCCGCTGGGAACGCTACCCCCAGACCCCTGCAAGGGGCGTTGCCCCTTGACCCCACTAGGGGCGCTGCCCCCAAACCCCCGTGAGGGGCACTGCTCCTCGACCCCGTTGGGGTGTTTCCCCCAAACCCTCATCAAACTATAGGTCTAAGCATGTTATAGGCCAATGATGAATCATGATCATAAAACCTACAAAATACATATCCCCTGTTGCAAATCTTTGCATCTTTCACAGTCAAAGCCATTATCAAGGATTATCTTGTTCTATACATTAGACAACAAAACATGCAATCTTGAAGGCTACAATAAAATTTTAATAATAAATTCCTCACTTGAATATACATACCAATCATTGAGACGCAAGCAAATATCATGGCTACATCATCATCTAGGACCTATCTTAGACACTAGCGCATGACTTGTCGTGATGTTGGGATGAGTAATCTGTTGTACCCAAACCAAAATTTTTGCTTCATTAAGGCATTTTGCTTAAAATGGTCTAAACCTTGTAAAAGTGGGGTCAAAACTCAGTTTTTGGGCAAATAAAATATGGGCTTTTAGTCAGTGTGATGCCAGGAAGATACTTTCAAAATTTGAAAATTTTGAAAATTAGGGTTTCTGAAATCTATTTTTAGCTCAAAACCCTAAAAAATAGGAACTTGTCAGAATTGGCTGAAATTAATTTTGATTGGCTTATTTCACATCACAATCACAATGGTGAAGTCAGTTTTAGTTAAAAGTCAGTTTAAGGCTGGTGGGTAGTTTTCACTTTTTCAGGAGAAAAGTTAGGATCTTCGGGGTCATCAATGGCAGTTGGCCATACCAGGTATCAATATCTAAGCCTGAAACTCAAAGAGGAACGCTCTACGATAAAAAATGTTGGAAATAATGCTTTTTGATGGAGGGGATTTTCATATTGGCAAAAAGTGCTAAAATATTCTAAGTCTGGGAACTTTTCACTATGTAACGTAGTAGACACTTGCGCAATCAACGTGCAAATCAACTTTATAGTGTCCGTACATGTGAAAATGATGAATTATAGTCATCCACACACCTCAACAGTCACAACGCTTCGACATGGTCAACCGCAGGGATGGATACAGCGTTTGCAAAGCATAAAATGGTGAAAATCAATGAATTCAAAACAAATCCGCTCCCCTGTAGCCTAGGGGCGCCCTTCCATTTGAAGGTCAAGATTTGAGTGTTTTGGATAAAGGATACATTCATTATGTTCAGTTTTCAGTCAGCTTTCCGATTAGCCATGAAGCAAGATTATCCGAGTTACAGAACTCCGGCAAACGAAGACAGAAGCCGAGGTTGTGAAGAGTGTTTTCATCAAGGAGGCAGTCTAGAGATGCAAATCCGCTCCCTTCTAGCCCAAGGGCGATTTTCTTTTTGAAGGCCCAGATCTAGATGCATGTGTGTTTTGATGGTTTCAGTCTTTGCAAAATTAGTTTAGCTTTTCAACGAGCTATCAAGTGGAAGCGTATCTAGTACAGAAATCCAGTTATCAGCATTAGAAGTGGAAATTGTAGGCAGGATACATGTCAGAAGAAGTTTTTCAGAATGCAAATCCACTCCCCTGTAGCCCAGGGGCGATCCTGAATATGATTGGTTTGATGGATGAATTTGCAATTAAGGTCATCTTGAGATCTCTTCCAGCTCAGTTCAGTTTTGCAGTGTATCCGTTCACAAGACGATCCGATATTCTGAGTAACTATGACAGAGGTCCTACCGAGCACATAAAACAGAGGATGGTGAAGCGTAGCTACACAAAGCTGCACAGCTGTAGGCTAGGGGCGATTCTCCTTTAGGCTTGCCAGACAGGGTTATTTGCAATTACAGTCTTCACAAGACTTGTGTGCAATTACTCAAGCTATCCAACGAGTCTAGTCGACAACCTCCGGGATTTGGCGAATGCTCGTACGTGTGAGGTCAAGATGATAATGCTGTGAAGAAGAGCTGATTGAAGGCAGTTCAAAAAATGACTAAGTGTAAGAATATTATTTTCTTTGAAAAAGGCGATTTTCTTTTAGAGGCCTTAAAAGCAATTTTCTTGGCTTCGTCGTCTCCAAGAACATCTCTTGCAAGTTGACCAAACTGTACAGCAAGACAGACGGCACGCGTATCGGAACATTCCAGTTCCCGGTATCAAGGGTCAAAGTATGGTGTTCAGATGAAAATCACACTTTTGTCAAAATGGTGTTTGAGCTATCACAGAATAGGGGCGCTCATTCTTTTGGGGTTCTTAATACAATTTTCAAATCCCTCACATACAGTCATTGGATGCAGAATACTTCTAGTCATGCAATGAATCCATTATTCAGTCAGTGGAGTTCATCATTCACCGTCAACGGCAGTTTGAAGCATCAGAAGGCAGAACGAAGAAATGACTAAGTCTGGAGTCAAAACATCAATTTAATCAGAGGCGCCTAATTTTCTAAGGTATCAGATGATGATTTTAGCAGTTGTTGTTCCCAGCAGACATTTCATCCTTGTCATGCAGGCTTCGCAGTGGATATCTCAGCACAGTCGCAGGATCATTCAATCATCCGGAAATCAGAGTTGAACAGGGTCAGTTGTAACTTTGCAGTCAGCTACAAAATAGGAGATTCTCAAAAATCTCATAACTCTTGCAAATGGAAGCCTAAAAGATCAAAATTTGACTTTTTAGAATCAAGGAAGTGTGTTGAGCACAACAAGATGCTATTTTTGGCAAAATGATAAAAATAATATTTTTGCATGCAAGGCATTAAAAAGTGACGAATTTCTTCAAAGATAAATATTGGTGCCACTTTTAGTTCTTTGCATGCTTTGAAATTAAAATATTATTTTTAGTCTAAAGACTCAGAGACAGCAGCAGTTCAACTGGTAAAGGGCCAATCGGATTCCTTCTTCACAGTTAGGGTTTGAGCTTGCAGTCTTGCTTTTGTAGTACGATTTTGCTCTAGTTATGCAAGCATGGCATTCATCATTTCATTCATCCAGCTTGAGCAGAGGTGAATTCTTTCCAGAGTTGGGCGAATTTCTTCAGCGGTCAGTTGTGAAGGCATAAAAATATTCTTTTGCAGGTACAAGTCAAGATTCATCAGCAGAATTCAAGGCAGAGTGGCGATTTTGACAGAAGAAGATAATAAATAAATAAAAATTAAAAAACATCTTTCTTCTTCTCTAGATTTCTTCCATCTTCTCGTCTTAAAATTTTCTCACATGTTTGAAGAATTGGCGTTTTTGGCAAAACAAATCATCTGGGTTGATTCAGAATTGCTTTCTCAGCAAAACCCATGTGCTAGAATTTTCAAGAAAAATTTGTTCCAGAGCATCAGTTCTTGAGGCTTTGATTTTCTGAAGTGAAATTCCTTTGCATGGTGGAGTAGAAGTCGATATTTTTCGAATCTAACGTTGTGGGTTGTCTTAGAAATATCTTCTGGACAAAACCCATATCTCAGATTTTCTCGGGAAAAATGTCCTCACAGCCCCTCAGATCTCAACTGAAAACCTTTTGCATGCGGGCCTAAATCACATTTTTTCACAATTCTGACATTGTGGGTCATCTTAGAATTTGATTCTACATAAAACCCACGTCTCAGAATATTTTGTGAAAATTGCCCTTCGACAGGCTATTTTTAGCCTTATCTAGAGTGATTTTTGGTTTTTCGGAGAAGTTGTCAAAACGTAGCGGTGTTCACAGTCAACAGGCGAGTTTTTCCGGATGCAGTTCACACAAATCGAATTCAAGACGATGTCAGTTTTAATTCATGATTTCATCAGAAAAGCTAACATTGATTTGTATCAAGCGCATCAGAAAGGTTGACAAGCGTAGTCACTCAAGTCCACATGGTTTTATGCCTCGTATAGCTAATTGTCTTCCAAGGCCAATTTAGAGGGTTGATAAGCATGAAAAACGTGAGAAACGTCAAGCTGCAGAAGAAATAGTGGCCATCACTTCAGTTTACAGAGCCGCCAGAGTTACCAACCAATGAAGGGCCAGTTTAAGTATGCAGAGGTTTTCGGTTTTGCTTGAGTTACTAACTAGCAGTTGATTGACAGTTGAAACATGTGATGACCTCTAGATGGTGATGCAATTACTAACCTCGTGGAGGGGTTACTTGCTCGAGATCAGGGTCAGTGAACTTCAGTTCAAGGCATCCCACCTTTTCCAAGATAGACATTAGACACAGGAGTTAAACTCGAGGCTTCTTTCCGAGTTAACTTGCTGTTATACATTGCATGCCATGTCTTTCTTGGAAACATCTGCAAACACTTGGATCTTAGATTAGATATTTCAGTTAACTGATGATAGCATTCCAGTTAACTTGCTTTCAATAAGGACATGCATGCTTGCACATTGTCCATTTAGATTAGATGGTTCAGTTAACTGATGATAGTTTCCCAGTTAATTGTATAGTTTCATTCAATTAGGGTTTAGGAATAAGATCTTGCATGTCTTGCAAGACTGTAGTTGACTCAAAGTGATTTTAGGGTTGCCTACACCTTGATGTCTATAAATAAGAGCTTTCAGCTCATTTGTAATTAGCTTTTCCTGGTGATAGAGAATTGCTGCGTTGTCGGCAACATGCCTATTCTCAAGATTGGTTCACCCTTGTAAATTAGAACTTTTGCTTGATAGCATACATGCTGCGCCTACCTTGCCTGTAGTATTGCTATTATTGTATCTGTTCAAGGAGTAATTGCTGTTATAATAAATTGTTGCGCCTACCTTGCCTTCATGTTATTGTCATAGTGTTTATTCGACCTTAGTTAAATGGGGTTGCTGGTTTGATCGTTATTGCATGCGTGTTGCGTCTATACAATCTACTGTCCCAGTTGCTTACCTTTTGTTTTGTTGATTATAAGCCTATTCAGAAGAGCAAATAGTTGCGCCTACCTTGCCTTCATGTTGCAAAACTGTACTTAAAGCTTATCGTTTGATGTGTGTTATAGTAGACTCATTCAGCCAAGCAGATAGTTGCGCCTACCTTGCCTTCATGTTGTGAAGCTGTACCAGGTTTACCGTCCTTTTGTTTGTTTTAATAAACTTCTTCCCGGATTAGCAAATAGTTGCGCCTACCTTGCCTTCATGTTGTGAGCCCGCACCTGGAGTTTATCGTACAATACATTCCCGCTCCATTTCCTCATGCTCTGTTTCTTGAGGAAACTGGATAGATTTAAAGAAGTTAGCTTAGTTGTAGTTAGATGATCTGCGAAACCAGAAAATACTTAGCTGCAACGTTCTAGGTTTTCTTAACCTTGTGCCTCTACCAGCTGAGAACAAAAAGATAGGACATTAGTTTAGTTTTCTATTTCATGCATTCCAGCACAACGAGGAAGCTTCCCCTCCTAATTTGAAGAGCACTCATTACGTAGTGTGCATAGCTGTCCGTACAAACTCACACTCCAGAGGTGTTAGTTCTTACGCCAACATAATCCAAGCTCTTCTGAGCCATAGACTTATATTTTTAGTTTTGATATTTGTTTTGATGCCACAGATTTCATATTCCATGTGTTTTGTATACATTTGACAATATTTATATATCTGAATGTGTTATTTCCTTCAGCTAAAATTTGCGTTTATACTTATGTGATCGATAGATGTTTGTGTATAGGATCATAGTAGTTTCTATTTCATGATGTTATTGTGTATTTGAGGTTTATTTACTAAAGGGTGCATGAAACAAGCTTTAAATCCTTAAAAATCTCTAAATTTCTTGGGTTTTTCTATTTGCCGAGTCTTTGCCGAGTCTTGGGCGAGTCTGGGCTCCGAGTCCGAGTCCGAGTCAAAAATCGGCTTGCCGAGTCCGAGGCGAGTCCAAGTCTTGTAACACTGGTATGTATACATGTATGTCTATTATGGGTTTTAGGAAAAAGCTATTGCTGCCTTTATGATTAATTAATTATGATAGATGAATAAAAATTGGGAAAATTCAATAGGGAAATTGATTTACTCATAATTGAAAATTGAAGGGAATTGTTTATATAAATGAGTTAGATTATCATTTCATTGATGAATTGTATTGTAGATTGTGCTTGAATTTTGGAATGGGGGTGTTTTGATAATTGTTTTAAGAGGGTGTCATTGTGTAAATTGATAAGGTTGGTTTCCAGAGGCTTAAGGGGGAATGTTTTTGTATTTAAGGTTCTTTTGATGGTTTCACTTTGGGTGTAGTTTGGCAATGTTTTGTATGTGTTAAGAGGATCTATGCCTTGCATTGTATATTGATTATTATGTTTATGTTTAGTGTGCATGAGGGTATATGTCATGCTTGATGTGTAGGGTCTACTAGTTGCAAGGAGGGGGAGTGGCTCTCAATGGGGGTCGGAACCCAAAGTGGTGTCCAGGACAACTCATTGAGGAGTTTTCTTAATCCAGTGATAACCTTAAAATGAATTAGGGGGATGGGTAGATTTCACATTAAATAAGATAATGGATGTCTCACTCATGCCAGTAGTGCTCTTTTAGGCTAAGGATGGGTTGAGAAGGCCTAGTAGACAAGATCAACTTCCTTGTCCTCACGAAAGGAACGTTGGTTCCGCATGTGTCACTCTATGGGGGTCGGGGTCTAGTGAGAGACTGCCAGGACAACCCATATCAGGTCCATGCGATGACACTCTTCCCTATTGCAGTCTAGCATTCCCTGGATGTGTTTTCTCCTTTTGTAATGTCATTATCTCTGCAAGCAATGTAAGTGTTTTATGTGATGTAGTACTGCAGCAGTGTTGTATTGGAGTCATGTATAGTCTTGTTATGTTAGCCTGTTGTCTTTTTGATTGGTTGATTGTTGTGGACCATGTGTTATCTCCTAGCATGGGGGGTGCACCTTAGGGTTCCACATGGTCGGAAGGTTTTTGCTATTTACTCCATTGGGTACCCTTGCTACGTGTTCGTGTGCATGAAGATTGCTCATGGTGTTGTGTTGTACCAGTTCCAGTTCGAGTGGGCTATCTTTTATGTATTTGTATTGTATCATGTCTCAATGTATCTTTATTTGTAATCAAATGTATTTCTTCCCAGTTGTATTCGGGGAAGCTTTGTTGTAAACTTTGTAACAATAAAACGGATGTAGATGAACTCTCTTGTAATGGAATTAATTAAATATGTATTTTGCATATATCTGATATTTGGAAATGTTCTTTAATGATGTTTATTTGATGGCATAGTATGGAAGCAAATAATATAGAATCATTTAATGTGATAGTTTTAAATGAACTTTGCTTGTTAGTCATATCATGTTATCTTTATTGTTAATGAAATGATTTTTGTTCCTAATTATAGATATGTTAGTAGTGTAGTCATGGAACCTTAGAGACTTAGGTTTGGATTATATGTTATGTTATGTGATGTAAACTATTGTTATTTCTTTTATAAAAAAAAAATGTTCCATTATTAGGTCTTAGTTGTGTCGTCCTCTTCATTATTAGGTCTTAGTTGAAGGCCTCTTCATGTCTAAAACGTCCCCAAATTGGTGGAAATTGCCCCAATGAACTCCTAATTAGGAAAGTTGACTCCTCAAACAAGTGTTGGAGCCTAAACTTGATTGCTTCCACATCAAACACTATTTATCAAGCTTAGGCGTCATTATTCATTATTTCTCTTTGCAGGTTGAAGCTCAAGAACGAATATTTTTCTCTCCAAATGTCATTTGAAGATCTGACAAAGGGTTTTCTCAGCATTCTTCATGTTTTCAAGAATAAGCTACATAGAGGGACAATTTATCAGAATTTACATCTCCAGGTGTGATTTTGTTTATAACTTTCAAACTTCTTCCCCTCTTTTTCTTCTATTCTTGTCTTAGATCTTCTTGCATGTCCAAGTAAATGACAGTTATTCACAGATTTGACCTTTTGGGTATGATCAACAAAACCCACGTGCCAAATTCTTCCAGAAAAAGTACCCCTACTGCCCCTTTTTTTAGGGTTTCCGAAAAAAGTCACAATTTCAAAAAACAGACAAACTGGTTTTGTTTACTTTGAAGCGCCTACAATACCCAGTGTCAGAATTTTCAAGAAAAATAGTGCTTCGTTGCTTCCCGCTACTTCTAAAGCTTCTGCCCTGAGAAGTTCTTGCATGTACAAGGAAAAGTAACTTTTTGGAATTTCTGACATTCTTCGTCCATTGAAAAAATTATTCCCAACAAAACCCACGTCTCAAAAAAACTACCCCTCAGCGAGGCTATTTTTAGCCGTTGTAGAAAGAGGTGTCCAAATAGTATCGTGTGCACAGTCAATCTTCAAGGTTTTTAGAATGCAATTCTCTCAAGAGGAATACAAGACCAAATCGGTCTTACTACATGTTTTCCTGAAGACGGCTGACACCGATCTGCATCAAGTGCACTTGATGGTTTTTTCGGATAATTTGACAAGCGCAAACGCTCAAAGTCCACATGGTTTCATACCTCGTATATCTAATAGCCTTTCAAGACTAGTTTAGATGATTGAATACCGTTAGAATTCTGGGTGTGCAACAAGATTAGAAGTATTTCTCATAGCTAGAGTGTTCATAGTCGAACTTCGCGGTTTCATCATACAACACTCTTCCATTGACAAAAATCACGAGAAGTGTCAAAAGCGTAAAGTTGCAAAAGGAGCAGACGTCACCACTCCAATTACAGAGCCACCAAAGTTACCAAGCAGTAAACTAACAGTTGAGGCATGTGACGATCTCCAAATAATGAGACAATTAGCGACTGGTTGGAGGAGATGATCACTCAAATTGATGAGGAGTGAATTGCCAGTTAGGACGTCCTACCCCTCCAAGATAGCATTTATGACACATGAGTTAACTTGATGCCACTTTCCAAGTTAACTCACTGTCCTACAAATTGTGCATGTCTATTTTGGAGACACTTTCGTATATTGGAGTTTTTTTTTAGTTTAGAATCAGTTAACTGAAGTAGACTTTCCAATTAACTATTAGGTTACCTACTTTTAGACATAGGAATAAATCTTGCAGATTGGCAAGAACTCATTGTTAACTCAAGGAGACTTTAGGGTTGCCTACTCCTTTGAGCTTCTATAAATAAGAGCCTTTCTTCATTATTTTGTAGCTTTACTTCACGACAGCAAAACACTAAGTTGAAAAGCCTTCGACTTTGTTCGCTTAGTATATGTTTTTGAATCGTATTTGTTATAGTTAAATGCCAAGTACAGCTTGCATTCTCTCTATTCGGATAGGTGCGTTCAATCTATGTTCATGTATTATTGGTTGATCGCTTGTTGTATGATTGTCTATTTCATGCAAGTTGCTGTCCCAAAGTGTAACCTTTGATCGAAGTTGAGTTAATAAATCAGGAGAGCCATCTTCCTTTGATCTAAAATTCTCAAGATCTATCATTGTATGTTGTTCTTAATAATTTTTCTTTCAATCTACACCTCGGAAAGAGCACTGCGCTTCCTTGGGAATTTAGAGAGTAGGATTATTGTTCTATGTTGTTTCTAGTAGTCTATATTTCAACCTACACCTCGGAAAGAGCATTGCGCCTCCTTGGGAATTCTGAGATCTAGCCTATTGTTTGATGATTACTTGCATGAATTCTATTTCGACGTAAATTTGGAACTTCAGAGCCTTTGGATGCATTCTGAGAGATAGTTCGTCTAAGTGATCGAACCATTCCCAATAGCTCCTATATCCTCTTGCTTTGTTTATCTTGAGGAAATAGGATAGATTAAAAGTGAGCTTAGTTGTAGTTAAGATCTGCAGAAACCAAAGAAAACCTTAGTTGCAACGCATTGTGTTTTATCACCCTTGTGCTCTGCTGCTAAGTAAAAAGATAGGAACTTACTTTACTTTACTTTTTATGCAAACATCAGCAAAGGAAGGAGCTTTCCCTCCTAATTTGAAGAGCAGTTATTACACATTGTGCATAGTTGTTTGTTTCCAATAAGCACTCCAGAGGTGCTAATTGAAACGCCAACAAGTACAGCTCACAAGCACATACATAAAAAGTGGTGGCAAGCATCCATTGGCACTATGTCACACAACACCTTGTCTTCATCAGAACCAATTTTGAAGTCAACTAGACAAGATCGATTCACAAGCACACTATGATCCTTTTTCAGCCAAGAAATTTTATAAGAATTCGGTTTCAGGATACAAACAAGCTTTGATTTTTGTACCATTTCTATACTTACCAAGTTATCAATATACCCGCTATCCACAATCATCGTGCAGTGAGAGCAATTGCAATGGTGAACGCGTTCGCGTTGGCAACAGTGGTAATCAATGTGGTTGGCGAAACGGTGAATGCAAAGCGCAAGAGATGAAGGTCTTCACAAAAATTGATGAAATTGAAGCCAAAAGAGCCCCTGATGGCTAGGGGCACCCATGAATTCAGAAGATCAAAGGAAGTCATCAATTTTTTTCTAGACAGCCATCTCCTTCGTGATTCTGTTGGCTTTCCAACACATCATCAAGCAGATTCACTTGATTCATCAATCACTGGCAAACGTAAGCGAAGTTAGGAGATGCTGAAAGCAAGTATCATCAAAAATGGCTATCAAACATGGGAAAAAATGCTCCTGTAGCTCAAGAGCGCCCAAGAATGAGATGATCCAAATGTCAATTTTTGAGTAAGCTTGTCTTCAGGTGATCTCCTCGACATCAGCTCAGCTTTGCAACAAACCTATTCACCAATCTACGAGACACATCAAACGACAACAACTATTGACCATTCGAGCATGCGAAATGGAGGGTAAATCAATAGACCTCAAGGCAAAAGTGCCCCTGTTGGCCAAGGGCGCCTATCATTTTGAGTCACCTGTTGAACTTTTCAACAATTGCTTTCTCCAAGGCATTTGCTCAACACCTTTTCAGCTTCACAATCAATCTAGTTGCACACTCACAAGACCTATCAAGCATTCACAGACAAAGATCAAGCAGAAAGCACTGGATGCAAAGGCGAGATGAAAAACATGAAAAACTGTCTAAGTGTTAAGAAAAATGCACCTTCCTAGAAATAGGCGCCCAACTTTTGCGGCATTCAGATGCAGTCTTCAAGCTCTGTAACCTCCAAGAAGTCCTACTCTGTCTTGATCAATCTCAGCAATGACACCGTTAGCAAATTCAATAGATAAATCAAACATCTGACAACGAGGATCAAACTAGGGTTGTTTGTGAAAGATTGCAAAGTCAAAATTACAACACAAAAGGTCAAAGGCGCCCTTGCAAGCCAAGGGAACCCAAACTTTTGGGACCTCTAAAACGACTTTCATGACCTACAAGGCCAATCATTCTTTCCAATACTGAACTGGTTATCCATTCCATATCTTAGTATAGTCAATGGAATAATCATTCATCGGGAATCTTAGATCAAAGCACAAAAGGCCAAAACGGAGAAATTGAAAAGCATCCAGAAAACTGACCAAGTCTAGTGAAAAATGCATCCTTTTGGGAAAAGGTGCTCAAGAATTTGAGGCATCAGACTCAAGTTTTAAGCTTCACAACTCCCGAGCACACTTCTTCAGAGTTGATCCAAATCTGCAATGGATCTGTTAGCAAGACTTCAAGATTGATCAAGCAACCGGAATCAAGGATCGAACACAGACACTTCGTCAAAGAAAAAGGATAAAAAATCTTCAACTCCTCAACTTAGATGCCTAAAGTCAAAGTAGGCCCAGTTGACTAAAGATATTTTGAAGGCCTCTTCATGTCTAAAATGTCCCCAAATTGGTGGAAATTGCCCCAATGAACTCCTAATTAGGAAAATTGACTCCTCAATCACGTGTTGGAGCCTAAACTTGATTACTTCCACATCAAACACTATTTATCAAGCTTAGGCGTCATTATTCATTATTTCTCTTTGCAAGTTGAAGCTCAAGAACAAATATTTTTCTCTACAAACGTCATTTGAAGGTCTGACAAAGAGTTTTCTCAACATTCATGTTTTCAAGAATAAGCTGCACAGAGGGACAATTTATCAAAGTTTACATCTCCAGGTGTGATTTTCTTGAAGAACTAGAGAGGCAGTTTATAACTTCCAAACTTCTTCCCCTCTTTTTCTTATATTCTTCTCTTAGATCTTCTTGCATGTCCAAGTAAACGACAGTTATTCACATATTTGACCTTTTGGGTATTGTTGTGACCTTTTCACACATCACCCCGTTCAAAATGGGTACCCCCCTAATTTTTGCTCCATTCTAGTCTTTTGGCTTTGGTTTTGGGTCGTTTTGCATCTCTCTCTCTCTCTATTCCTTGCGGTCATTTTGGGGATGTCCGTATCTTTGACCTAATTGGAAATTTTGGTTGTCTAAAGTGCATTTTGATGAATTAGGGTTTTCATTCTTCAGGCTGGATTGAGGTTAATTTAAGTTGGCAAATTGAAATATGAGCTTGGCTTTGCAATCTGGAGGCTTCAGGTAGGATCCTATTTAAATTTCATTGAATTCTGACTACTTACTATTTTTAGTAAGTACTTAATTTGGGATCTTTTCCTCAGGGTTTTGGAATTCTAACTGCTTCACCACGTTTAGAGCCCTTCAAAGTGTTTAAATTTGAGCAAATTCTGACAACTTTCTATTTTAAGCAGTTTTAGCTTCGGAAGCAGTTTTTAGGGTTTGCATGTATGATTCTTCAATGCATGTCAGGATAGTCTTTTTGGGTTTTTCAAGAGCTTCACGATGATATAACATGCAAGTCAAAATGATGACTTACTATTTTTAGCAGGTGCTCACATGCAGACCAATTTTCTGGGTTTTTTTGGGTTTTTTGAGATCTCTCGAGCAATATGACATGCAACCAAGTCCGGCAATCAATTGATCACTTTTTCAAGCACTTACTATTTTTAGCAATAGAGTCGAGCAGAGGTCAATTGAGGCACATGCAAGCTAAATTAGCGTTTCCAACTTTGATGCCTAAAATGGGGGATAAAACTCAAGAGAAATGAAAAAGTGATGTATCCCACTGAGATCAACATCTTTCAAGGAGTCCACTAGCAAAATTTGAGCAAAATCTACATACTTACTATTTATAGCAAGTCACTTCCAAAACATAGCTAAAAATAGCAGGCGCATGCAAAAGGCCAGTATGAACAGGACAGTGAACTCACGAGGATCATGTTGGGAAAATTCCAAGTCAAGAGGAGTTGTAGAAGTTCGAGGATCAAGGGATTACTAAAAATAGAAAATGAGGGCGAGCAGGTTGAAAATAAGCTAAGTGTCCAGATACGCCAAGGTGGAAGATAAGAAAGAGCAAATTTCCTGAGGCATGAGTTTTCAGACCTCAAGGGGTAATATGCGCCCAAGGTGACAGGGTGGTAATAAATTTTCAAAGCGTTGAAAATAAAAGCTTAACCCCTCATATGCGCCCAAGGCAAAATCAAGAGGAGGATGTCAAAAAAAACGTCTAAGGCATGTCAACAAGAACCTCAAGGGGTAAAATGCGCCCAAGGAGTAGGGGGGCATAAAAAATTTCTAAGTCATGAGGATGGAAGCACCACCCCCTAAATGCGCCCAAGTTGAGGAGAGTCATAAGAAATTTTATAAGGCATGAGATGGCAGTACACCCTCCCATATGTGCCCATCATGGAGAGGATGAATTGAAAAACGCCTAAGGCATTAACATGTGAAGACATCCCATAAAGTGTGCCCTCAATAAGACCCCATATGCAATCATCATGAAGAGGTTAAGTGGGAAATTTTTCTAAGTCAAGAAAATAAAAGATGACCCATCAAAATGTGCCTAACACACATGGGTCTAAATGCGCCCTTGGGGAAGGTTGAAACTTTTCTAAGGGATAAAAACAAAAGCACTTGGATGAAGATACGCCTAAGAGGAAGGAGACTTAGGAATTTTCTAAGTCAAGGAAATAAAAGCATACCCCTCTAAAGGCACCCTGAGAAGTTCTTGCATGTACAAGGAAAAGTAACTTTTTGGAATTTATGACATTCTGGGTCCATTCAAAAAATTATTCCCAACAAAACACACATCTCAGAAATTTTCATAAAAACTACCCCTCGGCAAGGCTATTTTTAGCCGCTGTAGGAAGTTGTGTCCAAACAGTATCGTGTGCATAGTCAATCTTCAAGTTTTTCATAATGCAATTCTCTCAAGATGAATACAAGACCAAATCAGTCTTACTACATGTTTTCCTGAAGACGGTTGACACTGATTTGCATCAAGTGCACCCGATGGTTGTTTCGGATAATTTGACAGGCATGGACGCTCAAAGTCCACATTGTTTCATACGTCGTATATCTGATAGCCTTTCAAGACCAGTTTAGACGATTGAATACCGTTGGAATTTTGGGTGTGCAACAAGATTAGAAGTATTTCTCACAGCTACAGTGTTCACAGTCGAACTTTGCAGTTTCATCATACAACACTCTTCCATTGAGAAAATCATGAGAAGTGTCAAAAGCGTAAAGCTGCAAAAGGAGCAGATGTCATCACTCCAGTTATGGAGCCGCCAAAGTTACCAAGCAGTAAACTGACAGTTGAGGCATGTGACGATCTCCAGATAATGAGACAGTTAACAACTGGTTGGAGGAGATGATCAGTCAAATTGATGAGGAGTGAACTGCCAGTTAGGACGTCCTACCCCTCCAAGATAGCATTTATGACACAGGAGTTAACTTGATGCCTCTTTCCAAGTTAACTCACTGTCCCACAAATTGTGCATGTCTATTTTGGAGACACTTTTGTATATTGGAGTTCTCTTTTAGTTTAGAATCAGTTAACTGAAGTAGACTTTCCAATTAACTATTAGGTTACCTACTTTTAGACATAGGAATAAATCTTGCAGATTGGCAAGATCTCATTGTTAACTCAAGGAGACTTTAGGGTTGCCTACTCCTTTAAGCTTCTATAAATAAGAGTCATTGTTCATTATTTTGTAGCTTTACTTCAGGGCAGCAAAACACTGAGCTGAAAAGCCTTCGAATTTGTTAGCTTAGTATATGTTTTCGAATCGTATTTGTTATAGTTAAATGCCAAGTACAGCTTGCGTTCTCTCTATTTAGATAGGTGTGTTCAATCTATGTTCATGTATTATTGGTTGATCGCTTGTTGTATGATTGTCCCTTTCATACAAGTTGTTGTCCCAAAGTGTAACCTTTGATCGAAGTTGAGTTAATAAATCAGGAGAGCCACGTGCCTTTGATCTAAAATTCTCAAGATCTATCATTGTATGTTGTTCTTAATAATCTTTCTTTCAATCTACACCTCGAAAAGAGCACTGTGCCTCCTTGGGAATTTAGAGAGTAGGATTATCGTTCTATGTTGTTTCTAGTAGTCTATATTTCAACCTACACCTTGGAAAGAGCATTGCGCCTCCTTGGGAATCCTGAGATCTAGCCTACTGTTTGATGATTACTTGCATGAATTTTAGTTCGATGTAAATCTGGAAGTTCAGAGCCTTCGGATGCATTCTGAGAGACAGTTCGTCTAAGTGATCGAACCATTCCCAATAGCTACTATATCTTCTTGCTCTATTTGTCTTGAGGAAATAGGATAGATTAAAAGTTAGCTTAGTTGTAGTTAAGATCTGCAGAAACCAAAGAAAACCTTAGTTGCAACGCATTGTGTTTTATCACCCTTGTGCTCTGCTGCTGAGTAAAAAAATAGGAACTTAGTTTACTTTACTTTTTATGCAAACATCAGCAAAAGAGGGAGCTTCCCCTCCTAATTCGAAGAGCATTTATTACACACTATGCATAGCTGTTTGTTTCCAACAAGTACAGCTCACAAGCACATACATAAAAGGTGGTGGCAAGCATCCATTGGCACTATGTCACACAACACCTTGTCTTCATAAGAACCAATTTTGAGTCAACTAGACAAGATTGATTCACAAGCACACTATGATCCTTTTTCAGCCAAGAAATTTTATAAGGATTCGGTTTCAGGATACAAACAGGCTGTGATTTTTGTACCATTTCTATACTTACCAAGTTATCAATATACCTGCTATCCACAATCATCGTGCACTCTTTATCTTTGCACTAGCATTGTGTCCAAAACACATTTTTCTTCTCCAATCAGCTATGGGGGCTTCTTTGTCTCCAACTATCAAAGTTTATTCAACATCAAATTCTCACCCATTTTTGCTTCAACTTCTTCTATCAAGGGTTCTTTTCCTTCTTTTTCCTAGGTCAACATCACTCTCTTGGGGTTTTGAGGGCAGTCTATAGCCATGTGGGCCTCACTACAAATGAAGCACCTCAAAGGCTTCCAACCTCTAGAAGATTGTTGTCTTCATCCTCTGCCTCTAAAGCTACCCCTCCCTTGAAATTTTGGCTTCAAATTATCCTCTTATCTCTTCTTCATTGGTTGATTTGGAGGAACTCCTCTTCCTCTATTTGAATTGCTACCACCTCTTTTGTTGGCCACTTTGCACAACCTATTCAGTTTTTCCTCTTCTTTTAAGGCTAATTGGTATGCTTCATCCACAGTTTTCACTTTGAACAGAGCTATCTCGTTTTGGAGTTGAAATCTAAGCCCATTAACGTATTTGGACACTGCATGCCCATCATCTTCTTGCAAATTACTCCTGATTTGCAACTTTAAAAATTCTTCAGTATAGGTTGATATGGAAGACTCCTTTTGTTTCAGATTTTGGAATTCTCCAAAAAGCTTTTTCTGATAATCTGAAGGTAGGAATTTAGCTTTCAAATGTTTTAACATCTTTGGCCACAATTTGATTTTCTCTTTCCTTTGTCTTCTCCTAACATTTGAAGATTCTCCAACCATAGAGCAGTATGAGACTTCATTTTAGAAGCTGCAACTTTAACCCTTTGTGGATTAGTCTCTTCAATTCCTTCCATGTCATAGTGTTTTTCTAACTCTTGAACCCAATCTAAGAACACTTTTGAATTCAATTCACCTTTCAAATTCGGGACTTTAACTTTAATTTTAGTTCCATGTTTGGTTATTGCTTCAATAAGTCTTTCCATGGGATCTATGGCTCCCCCTCGACCCCTTTGAACTTCTGATTCTTCCTCAGAATCCTCACATGGCAACCAACCCTCAAGGGCTTGCAACCTTTTGAGTACTTTATCAACTACATTACCTATCCCTCTAGAATTTCTCTAGCCTCTTCTTCTCTAGATCACCTGGGCTCCCCACTAGACCATTGAAGTTTTTCTCTAATGCCAAAATGATGCAAATCTGTTCCTTGAACCTGCAAATTGGCTTCCAAAGAAAAAAAATACCTCATTCTAATCTAACTCATGAAGGTAAACAAGATCAATGATTCAGAATTAAAAAGGCAGGACTACAACCATTCTGTAAATATATGAAATACACAATAAGTTACTTTATATTATATTCATACTCAGAAACTATGAAGATAAACACAGAGATGGGATCTAGAACACTATCTTCATACTATTCAACCCAGTTCTGTCCCCTATTCTGTGCGTTCACTTTCTTCTTCTCCATCCTATCTTCCAAACTAAAAACTCCCCCAAAAATGAACTCCCCTCATTTTCTAGATTTCCCCACCTCTAAATCCAGCACAATTATTCACTCCTACTTTTATTCATCAATCCAAAAATAGAAAGATGTAACAGCTGTTAACTAAAAGTTTGAAAGCAACAAAAATGATGAACAGTTAACTAAAATTAGTAAAAACAAGCTCCTAAAAAACTGAACCACTTTCAATAGACATGGACGTGGGAAGAAGAAAGTTAAGGAAGATGCTCCGTATCATTGAATGACAATCTTCAACCCATTCCCGTACCTTGGAAATTCCTCATCTTCTTTGTCATGGCCAACTCAAATGTTCATCTTATAGAACTTTTTGGTGAAGTCCTTCACATCGAGATCTCCGTGTCTTAGATTTACCTCCAAGCTTTGAAGACTTGATCCAAAATTTGGTCCTCTCTCTCTTTTCTCACTCTCTTAGAGATGATGCTTTCTCTTTCAACTTAGTGCAAGCAAATTGACACAGATAAGACACTTGCACAAAGTTTAATTACTTGTCCTACCCCAGAATCCAATCCACGAGTGGATTCAAATGTTTAAAACATAGGGAGACGTTCATGTTTGGCTTGCTTCCCATTTCCTATAAAATAGTTATTAATTCTTTCCCTAGAACTTGTTCCACTTGATTTGTTGATTCAGACTCTTTCAGTTTGTGTCACTGCCATGCACAACTCTCCCTCACTCTCATGCTACTTCTAACTCTTCAATCTTTCTTTGGTAACAGCAATCAACCACTCAATTGACTAAAGTACAGTTTGAAGCTTTTAGCCGAAGAACACAAGATACAAGCACAGATTTGCAAGCAAGAAAAATGGAAACTTTCCTTAAATAAAATTTCTGAAGTCCACAAGCTTCAATAGTAGATTTAACACTTCTTGCAGAATCCTTCAAACACATAAATTCAGAAAACTGACACTTTTGTTGCATCGACCCTTACTGTTCTTTTCAGAAGCTTCAAGATTAGATACAATTACCTCAATGTATGGGTCAGAAATATACAATTAATTATCTGCTTGAAGGTTACAAAAGATTAATGAATACAAGAACTTTCTTGGCCTGGCAAGGCTTGAAAACTGATAAAATACAATGATTTTTATGGTTGTTTATACTCTCCTTTGATGCTCACCTGTCTACTTCTGTGTTTGTCCCTGCAAGTGTGCCTCCACTGAAATGCTTCCTTTGTGGGGCATTGGATGCGCCTCTAGCTACATGAAGCACAAAGTTTTGCGTACTTGATAACACATTTACTTGATGTCTTCTCGTGTTCTATTTCTGTAGTGTTGGGGTAGTTAATCTCCTTTCCTGTTTTGTGTTGTTTTGAGAAAACAAAGAGAAAAGGACACAAAGCATAATTTGATTTTTTTAGTTCCTTTTAATCTTCTCAATCAATGTTGAGTTGTGGGCTGAAAAACTTTTCCTCTTCACACTCAGCACATAGAGCAGAAAAATCTTAAATTAATGAGTACGCTGCTTACTTTTTCTCTATGCTCTTTCCATGTTCCTTGACATGGCTTTTTTAAATGAATGGAAGTCTATCTTTACTTCCTCACTTCCATATTATTGTACTCTTAGACAGTTTTTAGTACCATATGTTGAGTGTGGCACCAACTTCTTTATGCAATTTCCAGTGTTCCACGGGGTTTTGGGGACGGGGACGGCAGGGGACACGTTTCCGAGACATGGGGACAGGGGGCCTAAGTTTAGGGACGGCAGGGGGACGGCGGCAGGGGGGCGGTAGGGTGCTGAAATACATATAGTACTTGAAAGAAAAGTTATAAAAAGATGTATAAGTATAAGAACTATACATCTTGGAGACAACTAGGAGTCCCCTAGACGTCTTGAGGACACCCCAACGTCCTCAAAGTCTTGGCAGCATCTTGGAGACAGCGACACTGGTGGTGGGATGGTGGCGCTAGTGGTGGCCCGGTGGGGGGACATCTCCCCCAAGTCCCCAAGTCTCCAAGACGTCCCCCTCTAGGAAACGCGGGGTTTTTGGGGGGGGGATGCGTCCCCATGGAACACTGGCAATTTCTGATCAGCCAGCTATTGTTAGCTATCACATTATTGTTAATATTTCCAGGTTTACAAGCCTGAAGATTCTTTGTCTAAGCCAGTATGTTGGATAACGTTTTTTCCTGCTATATTTATAGTTGTGAAACAACATGATCCTCTACTCCACAGAGTTAGTTAATATGAACCATTACTGTAATGTATAGCCAGAATAAGAACCATTACTGTAATGTATAGCCAGAAATATCTCTTCAAGTTCAGTAAATTTACATCTATCCTGCCAAGGATATGCATGCATCAGCTTCATGGATCATATATCATCATGTTTATCTTTCATTAACCCAGCATGCAGTCATAACGCAATTGTAATGATGTCTAAGCAATAGCATGTCAAACCTTATTGTGTGATGCGATAGAGGCCTTTTATCATTCAGTAAGGTGATGCTTTCATATTTAATAAAAACAGGGACTATTTTTAGCATATATAGAATTATCCCTGATGAGGACCACCCTGATTGTTATCAATCATATACAACAATGTGTTATGGCAACATAAGGTGGGCTGAAACATAACTTTTTTATAAAAAGACCATATATTGAAGCGAAGAATTTAAACATACAGCGAAATTCTGAGAGATACCTTTCACACCTAAATTATTCTTAGGATCAATGTACAACACTTTTAGGGCACTAAGGACAACGAAGAATGTCTCTCTAAGTAAGCATCTACCTTTTAGAGATCTGATTGCACCCTGATGATTAATCTTCTAAGAGGAATGAAGCACAATACATAATGGGAACATTGAAGAGTGCTGCCATGAAATATTTAGCATTATAACATATTCATAATGGTATGAAGTGCCACATGTCAAATAGTATCACCATATGATGAGGCAATAACATTTTATCAATCATTAAGGGGATGCTATTATATTTAATCAAAACGCCTATTTTAAGCATATATAGAGGTAGCCCTATTGAAAACTGTCCAAAGAATTATTATACACATACAAAATAGCAGCCTTCATGTGACATTAATGAATTAAATGTGTTATGACGACATAAAAAGGGTTTGAGAATACCTTTTAAGGCCAAAATTATTCTTAGGATCAATGCACAATCCTTTTAGAACGATATAGTGCTTTTCTATGTGAGCTCCTAACTTCTAGAGACCTGAGTCCAGCCTGAGGGTCATTTTACAGGAAGACAGAGATACAATGTCAAAAGTTGTCTGAAAATGACCTAGACCAACCCCCGATTTTGTCAACTATGTGACAATTGGATGGCATTTATTTGTGGTTTATATGATCAAATATATCCTCTAGAGGGCACTTCACATCTCCACGGGCTTCTTCGCTTTCTCTATATTAGATGGCCATTGTGTATAAGTCATGCTACTGTAGCTATTACAATATTAATTGAGTGACAGGAATCATGACTATTTTTCTTCTTTTAAGCCCAAAAATACTACTACCTAAAATCACATCATTACAGGGTGAAAAGTGATAGACTTTATAGAATAGAAATTTTTTAACATTCACCAGATCAAAAATAGCCTATAGAACAAAAAAACAAACTAATTTATTTGTAAACTTTGAGTTCAGTAATAATATTAAAATATAAATTTGACTTGGCACATTGTTTGGATTTTGCTCATTACAACATCTAAATATTTATAACTTGACTAAATATGTTTTCTCTTTGACACGAAGTCAGAGTAAATTGTTTTAAGGGTATTAAGTCAATAATACAAGGACATCATGAACGATTTCATATGAGTGATCTTCCTATAACTTAAATGACAAATGGATTTTTATTTTCAGAAGCACCTAATGAGGTAGCTTCAAAATTTTCTCGAAAAACACAGAAACTAATCGGTACGCTTTATTTTGTGTAAATGTTTAATCTGTTAAACCTGTATTTTGGTCCTTGAGTTCATAATCTCGTATGAAACAAGCATAAGTCAATTTGCTGATTTTCTGTAACAATTATGCAAGGTATTGAACTAGCAGATTATCGACATAAGCGTTTATGCCAACCATTAGATTTTTATATGGAGTCTTATCCGATGATAGAGATTGTGACAAAATTGTTCATTGATCAAAATTTTAGGTAAAGATCTAAAACCTGAAAGGAAGGAGATCAAAGTTTATGGACCTACACGTTTAATGATACGAGAGGGGCAACTGTCAGAAAAATCTGGAAAAGTTGGGAGTGTCCAGGAATATGTATTCATTTTAAGTCGCAAGTAAACAAAAATAAGCAGAATTTGATGGGGTGTGGATTTTTTTTCAATTTTACATCTTATTTTAATTTTTTTAAATTTATTGTCTTTATATTTTTATATAATGATATATGACAGTTCAAATTATTTGTAGATCATAAATATAATTTAATATTTTTATTTATAGTACAAAATATTATTTTATAATATTTTCAAAAAAAATTATAAATTATTTTTTTCTTTTTAAAATATTTAATTTTATTTTCAATACGATTTTTTTTAATATTTATTATCACTACAAAAAATTATTGAATTACAAAGAAATTATCGTTGGAATATAACTTGTAAGTAATATAATCATTTTTTATTTATTTTTAATATTTTGATTTAATTGTTTTAATTAAAAATAATTAAAATCACAATTTAATGAGAAAAATAATATGTGATAATAAATTTTCTATTTATGTCATAAATTTCCACATTACAAAATCATACTGTAATTTTGTCTAGTACTAAAACAAATAATATTTTTTTAAAAGTTGATGTAGATTCAATTCAAGTTATAGTTAAATTTGTGTTTTGTTGCAAATTGAATATGAGTTGAGCCATGCATAACTTGAATGAAGTGTAAGTTGTTGGCAGATTCTCAAAATCTCATCAAAGCAAAGCAAACCTCACCCAACCAAAAAATAACACATACATGCGTTTTTTTATGGTAACTCTCAGTGTTAAACTCAAAACACCATCAAATTATGAAAAAACATTTTTTTAGATATAAGCTTTAGATCTCAAAAAGAATCCTCACATTGTTCATGATTGAAACAAATAATAGTGTCCAATTATGACAAACTCAAACCCAAACCATTTCAAAGGGTCCAAGATTTTTTAGTCTTCAAATTGAACTAATTAAACAATTATTATATGTTGAGGATATTATTAATGTTTATTGATTGCTAATTCAGATTAAGGTTATATTTTAATGTTTCATTTTTATTTTTAATTGTAAAAAATTATCAAAGAAATCAATATTTCTTTACAATTATCTTTGCCATTGATTAAGAAATTGGAATGTTTTTTTTTTAAATTGTCAAGAGGAGAGTTTAGCCCAAGGAACTAATAGGATTTGGAATGTTGAACCTTATCTTTCACAATGATCTCTTTAAAAGAAACATTAAAGTAAGACAAGTCTTTAGCTAATACAAAAAGCATCTAGATTCCACATCTGAAAATTATTCATCCTTATCCAAACAATAATTGAACATTCTTTTTGACAATTTATATTTTTTTAAAACATCCTTGAAAAGCAATTAAGTAACCAAACCATCATAAAAAAATTATACAACACATAGGGGTGACCAGGCTTGGAATTTGATAGTCACCCCTACTATCATATGCAAATTTTATGATGGTTGAGTTATTTAAATGCCTTTCATGTGAGTAAGAAAAATATAAATTGCCAAAAAAAATTATATTAAAATATTTTTATCAATTTTATTAATCATACATATTAAATATTAAAAAAATATATAAATTTATATTTTTAATAAAATAATGCAAATAAATAGAAGATTGATAACAATGCTTATCATAAAAAAATTATACAACACATAGGGGTGACCACGCTTGGAATTTGGCAGTAACTCCTACTATCATATGCAAATTTTATGATTGTTTGAGTTATTTAAATGCCTTTCATGTGAGTAGAAAAATATAAATTGTCAAAAAAAATGTTTAATTTATGAAAAAAATTATAAAAAATATTTTATATTAAAATATTTTTATCAATTTTATTAATCATGCATATTAAATATGAAAAATATATATATATATATTTAATAAAATAATGCAAATAAATAGAAGATTGATAGCTATGTTTCTTGTTCCTTATTTAACCATCACAAAACTCCAATATTTAAGTACATTAGAATAAAAAAAATACAATCAAGAAAATATTTTTTCTCTATTTATACAATGGTTATGTAACTATCATGCTTATTAATGATGTTTCTTTAAAAAAATGAAAATCTTTGTTATATCATTAATAGAAAACAATGAGTATTAAATGTAAAAATATTAAATCTACTATTACAATTCATAGTAAATTTTTAAATTCATATTAAAAAACATTCAAGACAATCTTGTTTAAAAAATTCTAAAAATTAAAATCAATTATATTCTATCTTTAAAAACTTCTAAATTAATATATATTTTTATAATAAACATTATAAAATGATAAATTTAGCTGGGAAGATAAATTTATGTCGATGAATAAACCTTGGCATGTTGATTTCAACCCCTCTTCTGAAACTTTCAATAAAATCTCGATTTGGGTTCAACTTCCTAATCTTCCACTCCATTTGTGGACTGATTCCCTTTTAGAGGAAATGGTTGAGGCTCTTGGTGATTTTTTGTTGGTGGATGATCCATCTCCTGATATGTTTCACTCTACCTTTGCTCGCATATTGGTTGAAATGGATATTTCAAAAAGGTTGTCTGCCGAAATCTTCCTTAAAACTTCTAAGAGTTCTTGGGTCCAAGCTTTGAACTATGAAGGGATTCTCTTTCGATGTAGAAGATGTTTCAAAACAGGTCATGTTGTTGCACAATGTGGTTTTGAGAAAAAAGCCATGAAGGGTACATGGTGGAAAGATGATTCTCTACAACACTATACGATTGTGAAGAAGGTTGGGCAACCAAGGAGTTTCTCTAAGATGGTTGCTCAAGAATCACAAGGTCTTGAAGCTTCCTTTTCGACTGTCTCTAATGGCGGGATTGTTGATGTTGAGATTGAGAGTGGGCCTTTGGCTGCGACTTTTGGTGACAGTGCTCCGGTTATTATTTCGAGTGGCTCTCCTAATTTGGCTACGTCTGCTGAGAGGAATACAGATCAAATCTTTAAGACAGCGGTTGTTAGCTTTCTTATTTCGAATAATTGTGTGTTGGCTTGGTTTGATAAGGCAACGCAAGTGGAAGAGGACTGGATCACTGTAAAGGGCAAAAAAGATAAGTCCTCTAAACCTCCTTTTGACATGACTCTCCGCTCCCACAAGAGTAATTCTAAATGCAAATCTTGAAGGTTCTTGTTTGGGGGTTGGTTTTTGGCCAGTTGTTGGTTGTTTTGCGGCTTTGTAGTTGGTTGTGGTTGACTTTTTATCTTTGATTGTATGTGTTTTCATGTCTTTTAGTTTTGTCAACCTTCTGGTTTAGGATTCCAAATCCATTCAAAATCTGCTTGTAAAGGGTTTCGGGTCCCTTCAAAACCTATTTTTACCTTAATCAAAAATATTATAAAATGATATATTAATATTATAAATTAGTATGTTATATCATGTTTATTAATAATATTTTTTTATGGAAGGGGGGCTAATTCTATTGGCTAAAGCATCCTCTTGCAGATAAAAAGTCACTCCCGTAATATTAAGTTGTAATATATGATCTAAAATTGAAAAAAAGGCCCATCAAATTCCAAGCCTATGTAAAACACAAAATTAATCAAATAGAAAAAGAAAACAAATGATCTTGTCAATTAGATTGTGTAAAAGCTAACTTTTTCTATCAATGTTTTCACACTTCAGTGGATGATCCATCATTTTCTGAACTGCTATAACTCTATTATTTTGCTGATGAATCTTGATACAAAAATTCTCATACATTCTAATCCACAAACAACATCAATCACCAATATAGATTGTAAAAATATAATATCATTAAGAAAACAAATAAGATATAACAGACAGATGATTCAAAAAAATTCATACATTCTAATCCACAAACAACATCCATCACCAATATAGATTGTAAAAATATAATATCATTAAGAAAACAAATAAGATAGAACAGACAGATGAGCATACTGAAGAACATCTTGCTCGAACTTGACTATTTCTCTGATCATCTGCCAGAAATAGGGATTCACAGCATTCGATTTTTGGGCAAATAATCCGGACAGGCCATTGCCGATGCTCCATTCGCACCCCTTGCCATCATCCAGGCTTACAGAGAAGGAAAGATCAGATAGCTCCAAATCCACTCCAAGCTCTTGGAAAAATGCGATCAGATTTGAATATGTGACCTGCACTGACACGCATTCATATCATTTAAAAGAAATAATGTGTGGATGTAACTTCACCTTGAATATGAATGCAAAACTTACAGGATTGCAGATCATAAACCCTAATTCCAAATCAATTCCATCCACACACAGTGCCCGTGCGTGGCCACCAAAATAATCTTCTTTTTCGTATAAAACCACGTCAACCCCTGCTCGAGCAAGAGTATAAGCAGCCGCCAGCCCGCTAATGCCTGCTCCAACCACTGCTACCTTCATTTTTCCTTGCTTGAGTTGCTCAGACAGAGAAACCTCAATCTCAATTATTCAGATTCCTAAACCTGAAGCCTTAGCCAACGCGCACCAAATAATTCTCAGATATAGAAGTCAGGGAGAAAGAAATAAGTAATTCCATTAATCTCCACACGTGACAGGCAGACTTTTGGATTTCATAAAACGACAGTCCTGTAGGCCTCCATTGATTTATAAAAGAAGAAAATTGTTCGCCCAATAATTGGTGACCGGAAATGTTGATTATTTAAAGTCGGTCAAAGCGTGCTAAATACGAAATGTTATTATTTAAAGTCAGAATCAGAAGATTAAGAGTAACAAAGATGATAAAATTAAAATAGTTTGTTTAAATTTTATAATGTATATATATATATATATTTTTTTATTAAATATTAAAATTAATTTATCTGTCATTTTAATAAACTATAATCGTGAATAGTAATATTAGTGTGATGTAAGTTATGGAATATTTTAGCTATAAAAAGTTACTAGTTGAAACATATTTTCATGTTATTTTTTAATTTTATTAATTGTTTTGATAAATGACATTAATTTTTTTTAAAGATTGTGGATCAATAAATATAAGTTTTTAATTGTATTTGAGACAATTTTAATTTATTGAAAAATGAAAAGAGAAAATACG
The DNA here is from genome assembly GCA_007115665.2 of Sequoiadendron giganteum. Taxonomy (NCBI): domain Eukaryota; kingdom Viridiplantae; phylum Streptophyta; class Pinopsida; order Cupressales; family Cupressaceae; genus Sequoiadendron; species Sequoiadendron giganteum. The sequence goes on along the minus strand of CM021107.1, from coordinate 402,090,873 downwards.
AGAGATTGTCATTAAAATAATTAACAAGTGTAATAAAAGTATTTGTTACGAGGTAGGTAAAGAATGTGCCACTTAATTGAAGGGTCATTGCATGGATCTCTATTTAATTATTTGTATATATAGTAAAATATTAAATCAAAGTGATGATGTTATCCAATAATAAAAGCAATCTTTCTATTCTATTTGTTTTTTGTTTGAATACAAATCATTTGATATTCTAAAAAATACTAAAAAAAACAAATCAAAATTAAAGAGATTGCATTTATTTTACTTAAAATGCAATCAAAATCAAAGAGATATGATTAAAAACAAATCAAAATAAAAAAGATTTACTCAAATAAAAATATCAAAATCCAAGACATTTGAACTAACAAAAAAATCAAAGAGATTTGATGAAACAAAAAATTAAAATCAAAAGATTTGGTCACAAAAAAATCAAAATCAAAGAGATTTGGTCACAAAAAAAAATCAAAGATAAATCACAAAGATTTGAAAATATTTATTATAAATTAAGTAAAAAATCAAATAAATAAATAAAGACGTGAGAAGGATAACTGTAAAGTATTTTATATATATTAATATTTAATATATGTATGCTAGTTGTTAACAAATAAATCAATAAGATGGTAGAATTAAAATAGTTTGTCTAAATTTTATAATGTACATTTTTTCTATTTTTATTAAATATTAAAATTAATTTATCTATCATTTTATTGGATTATAATTGTGAATAGTAATATTAGTGTGATGTAAGCTATGGAATATTTTAACTATAAAAAGTTAATAGTGCAAACATATTTTCATGTTATTTTTTAATTTTATTAATTGTTTTGATAAATGACATTATTTTTATTTAAAAGATTGTGGATCAATAAATATAATTTTTTAATTGTATTTGAAACAATTTTAATTTATTGAAAAGATAAAATAGAGAAAATATGAGAGATTGTGATTAAGTGTAATAAAAGTATTTGTTGTGAGGTAAGTAGAATGTGTCATTTAGTTGATAGACAATTTGACATAGAAATTTTTATTTTTTTTGCAAAAGAATAATTGCCAGTGGTGAATTTTAGTTGACGGTGAATTTTTCATGGCAATGAATTTTTCCATGATGAATTGCTGACTTTCCATGGTGAATTTTCCCTCGGTGAATTGCTGACCATGTATATAAATATATTATTATACAGTGAAAGTCACGAGTATGTGTAAAATTTTTGAAGTGGCATTTAAAATGACACATAAGTGGAAATCATGTGTTGCTTTTGCTTTTAAATTTTTGGTTTTCCTGAGTCGATAACTGTTTTCTTGGGGTTTTCTCTAGTTTCGTTACTCGTGAGTTTTAGCAATGGAAGATCTGAAGGTTGAACTGCTCAGGATTTTGACGGTAGCTCCAGTGGTCCTATCGTGCAGGCAGCACATGTTTGTTTGCAACCTGGACGTCTTTTGGCTACCCGTGAGCAAATCACAGAGGCTTCTTTTCTACAGATTGTTGCCTGCAAACGATTTTTCTTTCATGGTAGACAACCTGAAAAAAAGCCTCGCTAGGGTTCTAGTGCATTTCTATCCATTTGTAGGATGGTTATTGGACAAATATCGGGCAGACCAGAGATTGATTGCAACGATGGTGGAGTGGAATTTGTGGAAGCATCAATCACTATGGCTTTACAGGACCTAGAGAAAGAGGAGTTTTAGGGTAACCCATTTTTCAAAAATCTCTCATAGATTTTGGTCAAGATTTTTAAAATTTTACATTTTTAAAAATCTAAAATTTTAAAAATCTCTTCATGAAGTCCTAGCTGTTTTTTTTTTTTGAATTATCCGGTTATGTTTTGAAAAAAATATGTTCTTTCATCTGCTATATTTCTTCCATTGTCTTAAGCGCTAGTGTTAAAACCCTCATTTTTAACTCCATGATTATATTCTTAGTTCTCCATTATTTGTTGCCAACTTCACGCTCAAACAGTTTAAGGCAAAAGCACGCTCATGTACTTTGGCAAATTCATGTTCATATTTTAACAGTATGTATTTTTAGATCTGCCATCATATAAGTTATATTGGAAAAGGTGTTAGATGAAAACCTAAGAGAAAAAAAGAAGAGTAGAACCTAATGTCTTTGTGATGTATGCAGCAGTCATGCAAGGTATATTGTGGATAGAACCGGAGATGATGCAGCAAGTTCTCTCCTCTATAGCTTTCTCAGGAAAATAATCCTGTTGAGGTGCCAAGTCGTGGGGATTTAATGGAGTTTTTCCCTCACAAAGGACAGCTTCAAGCGATTTTGAGCAGTTTTTAAAAATAAAATAAAATGAATACCAAATAAACCCTTTTTTAATTTAAACATATTTATCACATATGTTTAATTTTTAATTTTATTTGAAATTAGATGAAAAACTGATGTTAATTGCATTGTTTTGCAGTACCTAAAACCTGTTGCCAGCTACAGCATTGACCTTGCAGCAGAGGTATTAAATGATTGTTACGTATCAATGACATCTGGTAGTGAGGATAACCCTTTCAAACACATGCGGAAGAATCTCTATGAGGAGAGTCTTTTTCGTTGTGAGGATGATAGGTATTGCTATATATATTGAACTTGAGGCACATCTTATAGATTTGCATGGGAGTAGTTATGAACAAATTATAGTCCAGATGAATGTCATATCTGACGCACTACATACAAGGGGTGTTCATTTATTACTTGATGCTAGGTGCCTCTTTCTTTCTAGAAATTTTATGCATATTTACCAGTTAGTATATACCAATGAGTTGATTTTATTATCTCTTTCTTATTATTTGATTCAAAGTTCCTCTGAATTTTTGAAGATGTTCTTATGTTTATTAATGTTTTTAATGTGAATTTTCAGATATGAATTGGACATGCTGATGGAATCCATATCAGCAACAATTATACATATAAAAGAGTTGCTTGAAAAGATGCACAATGGCATAATTAACAGAGATGATCATATCCAAATTGAAGAACATTTGACAGGTAGAATCTATTTTGAGCTGGTGTAACTGCTGTTAGAAGTTTGGTTTTGAAGGGGCTTACTAATGTGGCAATGTTTGAAATTTGCAGCTTCAAATCTGAGATGCATTGAGCGGCTTTATGGTGATCATGGACCTGAATTAATAGATTTGATGCATGAAAACCCAAGTCGTGCTTTACCAGTAATACAAAAAAATCTTCAGTAAAAGAAAGATGAATTGTCCAATTGTAGGGCTGAGTTTTAAAAAGTTTGGGCTGATGTTTCTGCAAAAAACTACCAGAAATCTCTTGATTATCGCAGCTTCTACTTTAAGCAACAAGACAAAAAGAGCTTAAGCACAAAAGGTTAAACTTAATTTTTCAACTTCATTTATTTTGAATTGCTAAACTGATGAGAAACCTTTCTGTGGTTTTGAAAATACCATTGGTGGTGAAACAGTTATCTTCATGACTTGTCTTGAAGCTATAATTTTCTGTAAAATCCATTTGCAATTTTGCAAAAGCTTGTTCAAGATGCTTCTTCAAAATGCATATGCATATTTTTTCTTGCACAGTTTCAGATCTAAATAGAACTCTACAAGTTAAATATTATGATCAACTTTTGATCATTTGCTTACCATCACTCTTCTTTTTATCATAAATAGAGTAAACTAATCGATTATCAAAAAAGGGGATAGAACTACTAATATAACAGGTAGAATGCTTCTGTGAAACTATCAAACAAACTAAGACTTAGTCAAAGGCTCTTAACACCTTCTCTAACACAACACTGGTTAAAAAAACTAGAGGATTATCCATATTAGTTATTTTGATCCTTGGCCAACACTAACTCTTGGATAGTTGGTGCAGATTCTTCGTCATCATTGTCCTTGTCATAATGATTAATGTATGTTGTTTGGTTCAGGATATTCATGTGATGTTCTCTTATCCTGTTCATGGACATTGTAAATATATTTGTTTTTGATTAGATAAGTAGGGAAGGGCCTTGATCCCATGGTTATAAAATTAGACAAAAAGAAATAGATAAAGGTGGGAAACAGCACCACCCGCAACCCAAAAAAACATCATTATAATTACGCAGACCACCAGTAACTCTAGTAACCATAGACCAACCAGTTCTAATAAAAAAGGGTAAAATACTAGAAGCAAACTTAGTACTACGTAAACCATTAATAAGGTCTACAGTATCCCAGGTGGTATTCCACCATAACAAGTCCATAAAAGCAGAACAGTCCATCATAGCAAACTAAACGACAAAAGACCCAACAAAAAACAAACCGAGCAACACACAAGGCATTATTTGCCTTTCTTCAATAGGTTCCCATACTCTCCCATCAGAGCAATATAATCTCTCCAGTTAAGTCCCTCGGTCTCGTCTAGGGCCTTCAAGGCATTCAGTTTCCCCTGCTTCTTCAGCTTCTTAGCAATTTTGAGTTCACCCGAAGTCACACCCAACATAGCAAGTCTCATAACTCTATTCATAACCCTCATCAAAGTAGCCAAAGCCTTCTTCATGTCTTCAAACTGAACCTACAAAAAGGTAAGTCTGCTCTTTAGAACTTCAATGGTAGATTCTTTTCTCGTATCCCTTTCCTCAACTTCCTGCATTTTATCTTCCTCTTTCTTATCATCCTCGGACTGTTCAGCCTATTCTTCCTCTTCCTCATCCTTTTCCTCCTCTGAGCCTTCTTCACCCATCTCATAGGTCGTATCCTCAAAATCCTACTCCTCAAAATTGTCATCCTCTTGGGCCTCAAAATCTTCAAACTCATGTTCCTCCTCTTCACTGGCAGGCAACTTTTGTTTCCCTTTTTTCTCCTTCGAGGCCACTTTAGCCAGCCGAGCCGACCGTCTACCTCCACTCCCACCATTTCCCTAACCATGGAGAGACTCATTCTCCTCTTCATTATTGGTCCCTTCCTTTGTTATGTTTATGACATCCCTTATGTTTACATCGCATCTGGGGTTCTTAGCTTTAGGAAGTTCAAGCAACAAAGGCTAATGCTTCCTTTTTTCAGGTGTGGCTCTTATTAGCTCAATTTCGAAGGTTCTTTTCTGTGACACGGGGGTAGGAGGATTGGAGACATTGGCAATGGGGGATTCGCTTTTAGTAGTTAACATCACTCTTCTTGCGACAATAGTAGGAGGCGGATAGGGAATAGGATCCACCACACCAGAGTTTTTTGTCTTGGGCCTGTTCTTTGTTAATCTCTTCAAAATAGTCTAGGTTTTCGTTTCTTCCGGCAAGAAAATTGTCATGGGGATTCAGCGCCAAAGCATATTTGTAGAGGGTAAGTATAAGGCCTTGGTGGAGAGGAGGGCTCACACCTTTCTCAATATGGAGTTACAGGGACGACAACAGGTAAAAAGGCAAGTTAACTCTTTCCCCATGCCGAATGTGCTTAAGCAAGGGAAAGTGGTATGCATGAATCGACATGTACCAACCCTTCAGAGTAACATATCTCATAATAAACAAACTAAGGCAAAAGGAGGAGGAAGATCCAATCTAGCATACCCATTTTGAAACCTTTTGAGCCTCTCACCATCATGAAGGAATTTGTCGACATACATCTGGTAGTCCGCTCCACTTTTTTAGCAACTTTGATTCCCTGGTTCTACAACCCTGTGGCTTCGGCAATTAGTCTGGTCATGACTTTGAATTTCACCACACCAATTGAAACATGGTCATTCCACCAGGAATTGGTGAATTTAGTCATTAGGTTCTCATTGTATCCCTTCAAGGATTGGAAGAAAGGAACCATACCAACCTCAGCAAACAACTTCCAAAGATCCACATTCTGTTGCAAAGCTTAACAGTTCAGCAGTTTCGTTCTCTTCCTCGGCCCTCCCATTTTTCTCTTCTGTAAATTTTTGAGTTGCTTAGCACTTTTCTTCATAGTCTCCCACACCACCTTCATATTTCTCATAATGGAGAACTCGCTCTTACGCCAGAAGACACGGAGAGAAAATGAATAATTATGAATCGAGAAGTTTCTTTTAGAAACCTCCCACAACACATTTCCCAGGGCAAAAAAGCCATCATTAATCTTACAAAAATAGATCTTCCCATTAATATCCTTTCCTTTCACCACATTAGGAATGCGAGAATTGCTGACACCAGGCCAATCCACACACATAAACATGATGTCCCTTAGCAAAATTAAAATCTTCATGTGATATTTCGTAACCTTCATGACGGGAACATTATTAATATTACTTTCAGCCAAGATCCTCTGATACATCTTTGTACCACCAATATCATCATTACACAGAAAGCTGAAAAGCACCACTTGGTACTCTTTTATCTAGCCAAATAGAGAGTTTTTATTTTTGCAACTTATACTCATATTCAAATTTTTCCCCTAGAATAACACCTCTTACGGGATCCGGAATATTCCCATAGGTCCATCTAGTCAAACCCCTATAGCTTAGCACCACATTGGCCACACAATCAGTCGTTTTATTTCCTTCTCTATACACATGTTGCACTCTACAAATATCAAAGGACTTTTTAATGACTTTGCATTTGTCTATTATATTTTTTAACATCCATGGTGGTGTAGCCTCTTTATTAATGACGTCCACAATAAGCTTAGAGTCCCCTTCTAATATAACATTACGGTACCCCATCTCCTTTAATATATTAAGGCCCCCTAGAGCAGCCATAGCTTCCACTTTGTTATTGGAACATACTCTCATATTCAACCCATAGCCCACAACACACTCACATTTATGATTCCTTAACAAACCTCCAGCTCCAGCTTGTCTTGGGTTGCCTTTTGAGCACCCATTAAAATTACATTTGATCCAATCCATTTGCAGGGGGTTCCACACCATGGCTAATCTTGAGAGCATCTTGGACCAATTAAGTTTGGTTAGATCCTTGTTTGTTCCCCAATTCTACTTGATCCTCATTTCTTTGTAATTCGGCCAATTTTTGGAGAATCCATACCTACCAGCCTCTATATTTTCCTCGATCTAATTTTTAATGATGACACTGACCTCCTCTCTACTTCTCTCCTCTTCCCTAAAAATACAATTATTCCTTTCCTTCCACAGACCCTAGGCCACAAAAGGAGGAACCTGATTCCAAATATCCACAATGACATTATGAGAAAAAGGGCAATTAGCCCAGCTTTTTATAAACACCCATTCAAAAGACAAAAACGAGAGGAAGCAGGACCACACTTCCCTGACATCTAGTTGCAATGAAAAAGAGGTGACTTATAGATTCCTCTTCCTTTTTACACAGCGTACATCGGTTGACCAGCTAGAACCCTCTCCTAACCAGATTATCCATAGTCAAAAAATTTCCATGAGTCATTGTCCACCAAAAGTAATTTATTTTAGGGATGAGATTCTTTTGCCACACCTTTTCTCAGAGGTTGTCAGAAACAACATTTTGCATCTTTATCAGTTCTTCATAGGCCATTTTATCATAGAAACATCCAGAGGTGCTTCCTTTCCAAATCCATTCATCTTCCCTTCCTCTGTCAAACCACTTGGCCTCCCCTATAACACCAAGCATTCTAGTTAGGATAGGGTCCCAGTTAACCTATCTCTGGCCTCTAAGGTTATCCCTTCTTAGCAGCAAATTGAACTCCTTCCATCTAGGTTCCTCCAATTCCAAGTTTAAATAGTCAGAAACCTTTTTGCCACATATTCTATTAAGACTTTGTTTAAGAGGTCTCAAGTCTTCAAAGGAGGACAAAGTAGAAGACTCTATCCAAAGATCCTTCCAAAAATCAGTGTCATTCCCATTCCCAGTTCTCTTCCTCACCCCCAGCTTCAGCACATTTCTCAATTTAACAAGATGATTCCAAAGAGCTGAGCCACTCAACGGATCCAAAGCAGACAAAAAACAACAAGAATTCTTGTTCCTCGTGTATTTGGCTTGGAAGATTTTTACCCAATCTTTAGTACCTTCAAGGATATTTCAACCAATTTTAGCCATGAGCGATTTATTTAGTAAGAAGATTCTTCTTAAGCCCAAGCCACCTCTCCTTTTAGGAGTGCACACTTTTTCTCATCCAACCAGAGACATTTTTTTTTTTTTCTTCAGTACCTGACCATAAGAATTTTCTCTATATTTGTTCTATCTTCTCTCCAATAAAGGCAAGGATCTTAAAGAGGGAGAGGTAGTATATTGGAATATTCTGAAGGGAAGCATTAAGGAGTTGAATCTTGCTCGCCAAACTAAGAAGTTTACCTTTCCCCCCTACAAGTTTATTTTTGGTTCTTTCAATCAGTTGATTCCAATAAGTATTCTCTAGCTTCTTAGAGATCAAAGGTAGACCCAGATAAGAATCAAGTAGTTTAGCTTCCTTGCATCCCATAATTTTTATCACTCTTTCCTTAATTTGTTGGTCAGTATTAAAGAAGTAAATTTTACTTTTCTTGTAGTTGATACACTATCTAGAAACATTAGCATAGTCATTTAGCACCTTTTCCCAGATACTAGCTTCCCCTACTGAGGCTTCCCCAAACATTAAAGTGTCATCAAAAAATTGTTGGTGGGAGTTAGGCATTAGAGAAGAAGCAACTTTGACACCTTTGAGAACATTAGAATCCACCTATTTTTGTATATTCCTTCCCAGGGCTTCTGCCACAATGATAAAGAGGTAGGGGGATAGGGGTTCCCTTGCCTAAGACCATGACCACAAGAGAAGAAACCCTGGGGAACACCATTAACAAGAACATAGTACATGGGGGAGGTAACACAGGCCGAGATTGGCTTAAGGAATCTACCATCAATACCAATTTTTTTAAGGACAACAAAGAGGAAAAGCCAAGAGACCCGATCATAAACCTTAGAAATGTCAATTTTGAAGGCCATACCCGACTTTTTAGAGTGATTCATAGAATGTGATTTCATTGGTGGAGATGACAACATCAAGGATATTTCTATTCTAGACAAAACCCTTCTGATTAGGGGCAATCATTTTACAAAGCATAGGTTTGAGACAAAGAACCAGGATTTTGGAAAAGATTTTATAGACCGTGTTGCAGAGACTAATGGGTTTGTAATCTTTCATAGCCGAGGCGTCCACATTTTTTGGAATGAGGGCTATGAAAGTGGAATTAAGTTGGTTTAGTGGAATTAAGCTGGTTTAACAATCTACCCGACCTAAAGAAATCTCTAGCAGCATTGACAAGATCATTTTTTACAATGTCCCAAAAGGTCTAGAAAAAAATAGGGGGGAAACCATCAGGACCGAGAGCTTTATAAGCTCCAAAGGAGAACACAACCTTTTTAACTTCATCCAATGAAACAACATTAGTCATCATTTTTAAGTCTATATCAGTAATAGCTTTAGGAATCACATCAATAAAGTCAACAAATACCTGCTCATCAATGTCAAGGGGGCTTTGTTGATTAGAGAAGAAATTAACAACTTCCCTCGCAATATCTTTTTCATTGGTCACCATAGACCCATCCCCCTTCATCAGGGATCTATTTTTTTTTTTGCTTATGTGTTTCAATGTAGACTAGTGAAAGAACTTGGTGTTTCTATCTCCTTCCTTTAGCCATTGAACCCCTGACTTTTGTTTCTAGTAGATTTCCTCTTTGTTTATCCTATACCACTGTGATCTTAGATCTCTATCCTTGGCATAGAGCTCCTTATCCACCCTTCCTGCCTCCATTAAATCTTGGACCTCCTTCAAGCTCTTTCCTAGAGAGGTCTTAGTCTCAAAGATATTCCCAAAAGTCACCTTATTCCACCCTTTAACTTTGTTCTTTATTCTTCTTAATTTCTTAGCCAAGCAATACATAGGAGTTCCAAATACAAGTTCCTCCCACCAAGACTTTACCAATTCAGTGAATTCTGGATGAAGGCACCACATAGTTTCAAATCTGAATAGAAAAGGACCGATATTATGATCCACATTCCTATTCAGCACCAAGGCGTTGTGATTCTATCCTGATCTAGGAAGAGCAGAGAGAAAGGAATTGAGAGATATCCCAATTAGCAGAGATCAAGAATCTATCAAGTTTAACTTGGATCAAATGATTCACATTTCTTCGGTTAGACCAAGTAAACTTAGTTCCTTGGATAGGGATATCAATGAGGCCAACCAAATTTAAAAACTCCGCCAACTCCATCATGTTATTCGAGTAGTCATCCTGACCTCCAGGATTTTTAGAGGGGAGGAGAGGAGAGTTAAAATCTCCTCCAAGCAACCAATGGTCCTCATACCTTAGAGAAATAGCATTACTTAACTTTTCCCAAAGCAAAACTTTGTCCATGCTTTGATTTGGGGCATAGATATTTATAAGGTTTCATTTCTCTTGGAAAGCAATATCTTTAAAGGTGATCATCATACTATTCTTACAAGCAGAGCACAGAGTCCCTTTGAATTTAAATGGGTTCCAAAGGGTAGCAATACCTCTTGAAGCACCATCCACCTCACTAACAAAAAAATTCGCAAAAGGCCAAAATTTAACCATGGCTTTTTCAAAGGTCTCCTTCATCTTTGTTTCCTAAAGGAGGAGCATGTCCACTTTATTATCCAGAATATAGGATTTCACCAAAAATTGTTTATACGGGTTATTGAGGCCCCTTATATTTCAAGAGAGAAAATTCATTAGAAAGGCTAAGAAAGAGACCACCTCCCACCCTAGAAAGTAGACGAGACTACTTCTTCTTGGACTTCAATCCAACAATCGAATCCAAGGTTCTCTATTTTCCTACTGCCACATCCCTTGTCGTATCTTTGGTTTTGGAGTCCTTTTGTGATGGCCTTCCCACCTTATTTCCTCCTCCCACATCCGATTTCTTTTTCTTTTTGGGTTTAGACAGAGCTTGGGACCATCCCTCCTCTTCCTCTTTATCGCTCAACCCATTGGGGAATCCAAGAATAGCCATGGAGTCACTCAGGTTTTTGGCCCCCAATTGATCCAAGGAATGAATCTCCTCAAGAGACATTTTTTTATCAGCAAGAACCTACTCACCTTCTTCAAGTTCATCCTCCACTCCTAGATTTTGGGTCTTAACGCCATTTTCCAGCACCATATCCTCCTTCTAGAGATCCACAGCAGATGAAATCACCTTAATAACATCACTCCCTCCCTTGAAGATCGAATCAGTCATTGAAGGAAAGCAAGGGGTAGGGAAAGTAGAATTTGGGATATCCTGAGCTAAGTTAAGGCTACCAGGTACCTTCTCTTTGGCAACAAGATCAAAAATAGACTTAGTAGGCAGGTTGGGGATGTCCTTAATGAGAGGAATAAACACTACGTTTTCAGGGGTTGTGGGCGGCTACACAAAAGAAGACATAACCATTCATGGGGGATCCTTCACAGTAAGTTTATCCTTAGCCTTTTGGCCAACGTCCAACTTAAGCCCATAGGAATCACTGAGATGACCAAATTTCTTGCACAACTGACAAAAGAGTCGAGCATTTTCATATTCTAAGGGTTGAGTCTAGTTTCCAAACTTTGACTTAAGCAAGATAGAGGATGGGAGAACCATATTCACAACCACATTAACACGGATGTGAGCATACACCAGATGAGATCTCTCCATAGTGATCTTATCAATGGTCAATAAACTCCCAAAGGAGTTGGCAATACCTTGCAATATCCCTTTCTCCCAGAATTCCAGAGGGAGCCCAGGCAGACGAACCCAGGTTGGTGTGGAGGCTCCCAAATCAACCAACGGGTCAAAACCCAGCTTCCACTTGCAGAGAGATAGAATTTTGTTTAAACCCAAGTCAAAAGCCCAGGGCGCCCCGTTAGGACCTTCAACATATCTTCATACACCACAAAAGAGAAGAGAAAGATACCTCTTGGCATCGCATTGATAGTGACACTACCTTTGAGATTCCAAGTGGAAGCAACCCACTGACGAACCAGTTCAATATTTGGCCTATACGCCAAAAACTTTCCAACCAAAGCCATTTTGAGGTTGTCCATCGCCTTCAACATCAGAGTCTTCGAGACATCAACTTCCCAGCTAGTAACCACACAAGAAGCAGAGTCCAAAGGCCTTTTACTCGAAGCTGACGAGACAAACCCCACCAATTTATCCACGTAGGAAGCATGGGCTTCCTCAGAGAAAAAGGAGTCAAGCCCCAAGGACGGAGAAAAGGGCGACTTCCTAGAGATTCCCTTCATTTTTTTCCCAGGGGAGAGGATTGAAGTACGAGGAGGAGACGTCATACTAGGAATAGCTAGACTGGTCGTTGCCACCTTAGGCACAACATCAGAAAAAGGGATAGCATCCTTGGAATGGGGAGCCTTTCCGGCCCCCCTCACGACCGACCCATTAGGCGGTCAAATCATAAACAGAGCTTAGAAATTCAAAAAAATAGCTAGAATGAGAACCGAAGATATTTTTGTTAGTAAGCTAATGTTGTTATATTAATCCTTGTTGGCATTAGATAGTGATGTAATGACTTGACTTTTAGTTGTTGGTAGTACTCTCTTCTCCAAAGCAATATAAGAGATTGTTGTTTTACATTTCAACTCAGATATTGCTCATTTGTGTAAGGGTTCATGATACAGGTCCATTTTGTTTTTGAATTTCAGAGTAGATGTAATATATGTGTCAAACAAAGAAGAGGGGGATTGTTATATAACTCTTGGACATGATTTGACATCTAGAAACATATGTTGGTCCTCCCTATACATCTAAATGAAAGGACGGTCCTCCCTATACAACTAATTAAAAAATTTATTCTAAAATATAAACTTAGCTCCCAAAGAATGGGCTTATTCAATTGGTTGCTAATAATCTGAGGATTGAAAAAGAAATTTCAAAATGTAATAATAGGTATCATGAAATTGTGATTGCTCAATAAGGATTTGTTACCTATAAAACCTATGAGTTTTTATTATTTTTTGTTTTCCCTTTCTTAAAATTATATAATAATATTATATAAATATATTATTAGACATTCAATTAAAAATATTTGTTAAAATTAATTTTATTCTAATATAAAAATATTAGCTTTAGCCATTAAATTTGATTAAATTAAATTCATAAATTAATTATTATAGATATTTTAGTAAAAAATAATAAATAAACACTTATAATAACTAATGCTTATATTTTAAGATACTATTCTAAGATACTTCTAGTTTAATAGAAGGAAATATAAGTTGCATGTTAAATATAATTCATATATTTTGTAAATATTAACATATGAATACAAAATTTACATATCATTTAAAATGCATGTCTATATTCTAGTCTCGCACAAAATTAGTTACATTTATGTACATATATTTTGTAAATAGTAAAATGTAGTTACATACATTTATTAATAATAGATAAAGTAATACCTTATAATTATAATACCTATAATCTATGTAAGAGATATGGAAGAAAGGTAAAATTTATAAAGTTAAATATTTTACATGTTCATTTAGGGAGATTGGATTTTATTTGAAGAAAAAAAAAACTCATTGCAATACTAAGTATAATAATAATATAAATAAAATTTATATACTAATTTAAAATATTTAAAAAACTAACAATAAAAAATAAATATTTAATAAAAGATAATGAGTAATTATTTTTTGATCTATTTTATATTTATTTGCTTCATTATATATATATATATATATGTTAACATCTTTTATCAATCTAAAATTAAATGCATTCAAGCTTCTTTAAGGTGTTAAATATTATGGAATTGGAAGATTAAGAGAATCTAAATGCATTCATTCAATTTATTAGTTGTTAACAAATGAATCAATGAGATGATAAAATTAAAATAGTGTGACCAAATTGTGTAATGTATATTTTTCCTTTTTGTTTTATTAAATACTAAAACTAATTTATCTATCATTATATGGATTATAATTGTGAATAGTAATATTAGTGTGATGTCAGCTATGGAATATTTTAACTATGAAAAAGTTAATAGTGTGATCTAAGCTATGGAATATTTTAACTATGAAAAAGTTAATAGTGCAAACATATTTTTATGTCACTTTTTATTTTTATTTATTGTCTTGATAAATGACATTATTCTTTTATTTAAAAGATTGTGGACCAATAAATATAATTTTTTAATTATATTTGAGACAATTTTAGTTTATTGAAAAGAACATGTTAATAAGTACTAGAATGTGAACTTCACTATAATAGTTGGCAAAGGAATTTTTTTTCTATTTGGCATAATATAATAGAGCCCAAAAAGGCTTGCTTGAGGTGGTTGCTCCTATTGCATAAGCTCACATTTAAAATCAATCAATCTGATGTGGATATGTGTAGTATTTGCAGGACTCCAGAATCCATTATGCATATCTTTTTTGATTGCTTATATGCTAAAGAGGTTTAGAATATATTTTGTAATGATTTGGCAATTTGGAATGTTAATGGGAAATTGAACTAGAATGAAATTTTGTTCACTAATAAGAAACTTAAAAAAGATCTACATGTATTCTAGGATTTCCTTTCTACTGAAATTCTTTGCCATATTTGAAGGGTAAGGAATGAGGAAAAAATTCAAGATAGAAGAAGGGGGTTCACTCAGTCTAATAAGAGACTCACCTTTTTATCCATTACTTCATAGGTGACAGTGACTATGGAAATCTTAATGGCCAAGTTTATGAGGCTAATCATGTATGGGGTCATGATGGTGAACAAATCAAAGGTCAAGTATGGGCATACTTGGCACCACGACCAGGGCGATTCAGAAACCTTTCTCAGGGCACTGAGAGAGTTTTAGAGGGTGTTCAATGATGATACTGCAGGCAACAACCAAGCTGGGAATTTTGAACAAACCATAAATGATCTACAATGTTGTTGATCCTCATGTTTCTGAAGATGTCTCGATGGCCCTTGACCTAACGACACTGAAGTCAATGTCGTTGAATTTGAAGTTAACAACAATTAGTATGATATCTCAAATTATAAGCAATTAATAGCAATATATTATAAACTATAACTCGTTGTATATGGTTTTTTGTTGGCATATGACATGTAAGTGTTGTCATTGATGGAAACCATGGCAACCCTGGCAACCTTAATGGAATCCGGTTTGCAGCATAGTTTAGGCATCTACCTACAGAACAAAGTAAAGAACAAGGCATCTAATTACAGGCATAAAAGTGATCTAAACACCTTACTAGACAGATATTTTGAGTTGAGGATCTCTGAGGAAGGTCTTTTGATGTTTTCAATACCTTGGTGATGGACTGTTTTGATGTGCACTCATTGGTACGTGATCTAGAAGATCCGGTGCACTAATTTGTTGATTATTTGTGCTAGAAGGCCCACCCGACAAGGATATTAATTGCAGATGTATAAGATGTAATTAATTAAAAGTCTTCATGCTCGATTAAGTGTTATTTGGGCCCTCTCTTTGTCTTAATTGACTTTGGAGGATGCACATAAAGATTTAGTGGTGGATCTGGCATAAAAGTAACTTGATACTTTATGAAGCCGACTCATGGATGAATAAATCCTTGATTATAGATATATATAAGAGATTGGTTTTATCATTTTAGAAAGATAATGTAAGTGTGTGTGTATGTAGAAGTTTGAATGTGTAATATATCATTGTGTAGTGTGAGATTCAATAGTGCAGTAGTGCGAATTTGATCATAAGTGATGCGAAGAGCATAATATAGCAGAGCGAAGTGCAGAATTAGAAAGCAAATCCAGAACCAAATCTACGAGCTTCACCAGAACTGTAACTTGGCATAAATAGATTCTACTATCTCAGTTCACCCTTCAAATGGTCTTAATCTAAATTTTGTATGGTAGTGAGCCTTTCTCTTGAGTAGTGAGCTCTAGGAAGTGTGTCTGAATGCAAGGGCATTCCCTTTGTAAACAATTATATTTTGAGTACTCAAATTGTGGATTAACCTCCATTGTGGTTTTTCCCCCAACAGGGTTTCCACGCAAAAAAAATGTGTGTTATGGTGTCATGAATGATTACTTTGAGTGCATACATCTTTTCTTTAATGCAATGTTGATATGGTTTCAAGTTTTAGATTGATGGAGTTTAAAATTTGTTGAACACTGATTCATCCCCCCCTCTTAGTGTTCCCTTGAGTCCAACAATAATTGTTGGCCTTGTCATTGCACCAAAAGATCGACCTATTAATGCCCTATACAAGCTTTAGTTAAAATCCACGGGAGGCGGTTAAACCATGTTGTGAACCCGAAGGGAGATGCTGGCGGTTAGTCCAACAATCCCCCCTCAGTGTCACCTGAGGGGTTCGAATCTATGACCTGCTCTGATACCAATTGTTGGCCTTATCGTTGCACCAAAAGATCGACCTGTTAATGCCCGATACAAGCTTTAGTTAATGTTGATAGTGTTTTTATGCACTTCACAACACAGGTAATGCATAGGTGCATTACCTCTCTTGAAAGACAATCTTCCACAATCAAATTGCAGAACACTATCCCAAGGTCTCTCGGATGTCAGGTCTTGACAGTGCTTGGAATATTTCAGTTGTTTATGTGATTTGCTAGAATCAAAAGGTGGACTTACGGATGAGTTACAAAGTGAGGAAGTTGGATCTGTAAATGGAGTTCTTAAGATGGGAAAGTTGCTGAGTGTTTGCTGCAGGTTCAAACAGCAGTCTGGAACTCCATTTCAACATCAGATTTAGCTTTACAATGTGCAATGAACCTTGCCTAAGGTTAGTTGTTAAAAAAAAAGGAAAAAGGGCAGGGGAGAGAAAAGGTTCTTGGATCTGAAACTACGAATGAACAGTGATCATGGAGGCTGCTATAGTAGACAAACTCCCTAAACTGGGTTTTGCTTGGCCAAGAGGATCCTACAGTTACACAAAACTAGTGCAATCTTCTAAGGACTGCAGATTTTCAGTTTGCATACACACATCATGAACATGCAAGTGAACTAGGTTGCAGCAATCAAATAAATAAGCCCAGGCTAACTTTACACAGTAGCTTGCCATCAACAAGTACCAAAAGTATGGGCTGAAAATTCATCAAATACTGTAACAGCAATCACCATTACCACTTCCATTCAAGAAAATACAACTAAAACTAACTTGGAAGGTAGAACCATGCACACATAATGAGCAAACTCAAAAGTAACACCCATAGATCATGCAATGCTGCTTTCTATTGCTTCAGGATGTTTTTACAACAACTCTCCAACACCTACAAATGAAGGGGAGACCCCTATTTATAGTTTTCCAAAGCCCAAATGAATGGCAAGGATTGATTTACATTATGTGGCTCAGATTCAATTACATTAGGGCTTTACCAACCCCATAATATTCAACAATTTAAAATAAACCTGTTGTCTTTTCCCTATTCTGTCTTGTAGTGGTCAGTCACTGTAGCAATTTTGTCTTCTAGCTGATTTCCCTTTTACTATAGCTGAAACTAATTGAAAGCTACCTTCTTCCCAATGGAATTGCAACATTCTTCATTAGATCAATTGGTTCTGTCAACGGACCCATGGTAGGCTTCTTGAAACCGGAAATGAGAGGCTGAAATGCTGTTCTGGAATGTTGTTTTGAAACGGTCGCGAGAGCACGGAACTCCAAATGGTACTTCCCAAATGAAAATTTGGAATTTGAAAAGCTAGGGGAGGATAAGACCCCATTTTAGCATCTGCGTCGAAGTCCGTTTTTTATTTTGAGGTGTGCTAGTTCGTTCCGGAAATGTGAGTCCGGAATGCCGTTTTGGAAATGCTGTTTTGAAAACGGCCGCAAGAGGATGGAACTCCGGATTGCACTTTCTGGCTGCAAAATTGAAATTTGAAAGGTCAAGGCAAGAAATGACCCAATTTTACCATCTGGGTCGAAGTCCATTTTCAATTTTGAGGAGCTCTACTATGATCCGGAAATATGAGTCCGGAATGCCATTTTGCATTTTCTGTTTTGAAAACGGCCGCGAGAGCATGGAACTCCGAATTGCACTTCCCGGCTACAAAATTGAAATTTGAAAGGTCAAGGCAAGAAATGACCCAATTTTACCATCTGGGTCGAAGTCCATTTTCAATTTTGAGGAGTTCTACTATGATCCGGAAACGTGAGTCCGGAATGCCGTTTTGCATTTTCTGTTTTGAAAACGGCTGCGAGAGCACGGAACTCCGGATTGCACTTCCCGGCTGCAAAATTGAAATTTGAAAGGTCAAGGAAAGAAATGACCCAATTTTACCATCTGGGTCGAAGTCCATTTTCAATTTTGAGGAGTTCTACTATGATCCAGAAACATGAGTCCGGAATGCCATTTTGCATTTTCTGTTTTGAAAACGGCTGCGAGAGCACGAAACTTCGGATTGCACTTCCCGGCTGCAAAATTGAAATTTGAAAGGTCAAGACAAGAAATGACCCAATTTTACCATCTGGGTCGAAGTCCATTTTCAATTTTGAGGAGTTCTACTATGATCCGGAAACATGAGTCCGGAATGCCGTTTTGCATTTGTTGTTTTGAAAACGGCCGCGAGAGCACGTAACTCCGGATTGCACTTCCCGACTGCAAAATTGAAATTTGAAAGGTCAAGGAAAGAAACAACCCAATTTTACCATCTGGGTTGAAGTCCATTTTCAATTTTGAGGAGTTCTACTATGATCCAGAAACATGAGTCCGGAATGCCGTTTTGCATTTGTTGTTTTGAAAACGGTCGCGAGAGCACGGAACTCCGGATTGCACTTTCCGGCTGCAAAATTGAAATTTGAAAGGTCAAGGCAAGAAATGATCCAATTTTACCATCTGGGTCGAAGTCCATTTTCAATTTTGAGGAGTTCTACTATGATCCGGAAACATGAGTCCGGAATGCTGTTTTGCATTTGCTGTTTTGAAAACGGCCGCAAGAGCATGGAACTCCGGATTGCACTTCCCAACTACAAAATTGAAATTTGAAAGGTCAAGACAAGAAACGACCCAATTTTACCATCTGGGTCAAAGTCCATTTTCAATTTTGAGGAGTTCTACTATGATCCGGAAACATGAGTCCGGAATGCCGTTTTGGGGAAGCTATTGCAGGGAAGCCGTCGCAGGGAAGCTGTTGCAGGGAAGCTGTTGCAGGGAAGCTGTTGCAGGGAAGCCATCGCAGGGAAGCTGCTGCAAGAATGCTGTTTCAGGGAAGCTGTTGCAGGGAAGCTGTTGCAGGGAAGCCGTCGCAGGGAAGCTGCTGCAGGAATGCTATTTCAGGGAAGTTGTTGCAAGGATGCTGCTGCAAGGAAGCTGTTGCAGGGAAGCCGTCGCAGGGAAGCTGCTGCAGGAATGTTATTTCAGGGAAGCTGTTGCAGGGATGCTGCTGCAGGGATTTTCAAAACTTCCTAAAACTTAATAAAACCTTGTCAGTTCACTTAGGCACCACAAAAACATCCAAAATCCATAGGAAATCTTTCCCCAAAGTCAAAGAATGAAGGAAAAAGCGAATCGAGCGAGCGAGTGGGGGCGAAGCCCGAAAAAAAACCCAAGACTTAGCCATTTTTTATTTATGGGGAAAAATATGGTCAACCAAAAAATGAGACTTTGAAGGGCACGTTGACCAACTAGGACAGCAAAATGAGGGGCACGCAAAAAGAGACAAGAGCAAAGAAGTCCATCGGGAGTGAAAAAAGAGGGTCCCTGCCTATGGTGGGGCGTGCGTGCAAAATATGCACAACAGTTAAGATCCACGGGAGGCGGTTAAACCATGTCGCAGACCCAAAGGGAGATGCTAGCGGTTAGTCCAACAATCCTAGCCTCCAAATGAAATGATGGAAATGTACCTATGACTCATCATATTATTATTAATACAAAAAATAGAGAAAATCTGAGATATTGTTGTTAAAATAATTAATAATAATATAAATAAATTTTATATATTAATTTAAAATGTTTTAAAAACTAACAATAAAAAATATTTAATAAAAGATATTAAAAGATAATGAATAATTATATTTTTTGATCTATGTTATATTTATTTACTTCATAATTTACTTAAAGAAACATTATACATGTAAATTCTAACATCGTTTATTAGTTTAAAGTTAAATGTAATCATGTTCAAATGTAATTATTAAATTAAATCATATTTAGAGCTTTATTTTTTATTTTTTAAAGTGGTTCAACAAATTTCATCTATATGTTAAGTGATTTAATAAAATTTCATTTTATTTATAGTATTGGATAATTAATTATTCTACTAATAATACTTTAAGTCAACTATCATATTACACATTTTAAGTTGGAAGGAATAGGATGCAATGCTTCACTTGTTTGATTTGTCTTCACTTCACGATATTTTATGACAAATTAATAGTGCAACACTATTTTAAATCAGAATGGAGGTAGATGAAAATAATTTAGAAATATTTAATCATAAGAGCTTCAAAATTAAGATTCCAATTCTCTACAATATTTTATTAGTTCAAACAAGTGTTTTCTCTTTAGAATCATTATTGATGGTTTGGATGTTAAGTCCCTTAAAAAGACTCAAAATATAGAGAACCAACACACCAATCTAAATTGGTCATTGAGGAAGAGTTAAATAGAAGAAAAAACATATAGATGAAATAGAAAAAGATTTGGATAAATAAATAGGACATTAATTTGTAGAAATAAGAAAATAAAAAAGTATGTCAAAAAGAAATTTAGGACGATCATGTGGAAAAAGAAAATTGGTTGGAAGAAAGCTTATATATCAAAGAATTTAACCCCCCATGGGATCATGTTGAAAAAACTTACATAAGAGTTGATATTAAGTGGAAAGAAAAAATATTTATAGACCAATTAAAGACTAGCTTGCATCATTTGAAGGCATGTTATATATTGACCATGTGGTACATGAAAGTGACAATTTTATATAACACACCATTCACATGGCCACTCATAAATGAAAAAGAAGTGATGTTAGAAAAATAACCAAAAGTGAAGAAAAAAATTGTTCAACATCAATTTTTATAGTTGTAAAAATCATTAGTAGGAAATTTAAGTTCAATTTTTTTTTTGAAAAATAAAATCTTAAAGAAGAAATTGACTTAAATAATAAAAATAACCATCAACAAAGAAATGTTTGAAATAGGAAGCAAATAAACATTTACATCACCAATATCTACAACAAATTAAATTCCAAATATATATAATAACCATTTCCAAACAACTATCTAACTCAAATAGTTACATATTACTCAAATAACTCACACATCTTAGTTGTGAAATAGACAAATGCTTGATACCCAAGGAGGAGTGAAAAATGAAAACATATTTATTTTGCAACAAACGCATGGTTGAAGTGCAGGATTGTGTAACAAAAATCCCATGCTAAAAGTGCACCACCTCCATTTCTATATTCCTAAGTGAACCAGCGAATGGCTTTAAGCGGGAATTAGTGTTTTTTGAAAATTCCTAATGGCGGAGGCGAAGGAGATGAAGATTCGAAGGGTGATCCTGCATATTTTTGATTGCTTGGGTGCGTTTTTGGCTTGTTTGGCACTTGTCCCGTCTCCGCGGACGTTGTCGATGTCTCCTGTCTGGCGGATCCCGGGTTGCTTCGCCCTGTGGAGGTTTTGAGTTCTGCTTTCCTCTGGCAGCTCGTCTGCCTTGAGTGGTCAGTTGGTCATTCGATGGTCTTGGGACCGTCTCTTCTTATTGCTCTGGGGTCGTTTGGGTTCCTCTAGATGTCAATCAGGGGCTGCGGTGTAAGAGACTCACTATAGGATTTCACTCTGCCTTCTGTGTTGCCCTGTGTTCCGACTTGGTTGAGTGGTGGGACTCCTACCGATCTTGTCCTCTTGTTATTTTGCTGCTTCAAGGACCTTGAGGAAGTCGTGGTTGATGCTTCTGGTTTTTCTTCTGGTGTTGTTGGGCCAGTTGCTTTCTTGGAGGCTGAGGGACCCCCGGTGCCTCATTGTTGGCTTTCAGTTTTAGCTGGGGAGACCCCTTCCCTTGTTAGGGCTTTTTCTCTATGCTTTCTCCATGTTCTTGCCCCTTCTGGGCGTCTTGGGAGGCTGAGTTTTGATGAGGTGATGTTTCATCTGGTGTTGTGGCAAGCACATGGTGACTCTACCCCTGCCTTTGTCCATGTTCTTTTTATGGGCATTGGTGTTGCAGTTGTTTTAGACATGGATACTGTCCTTAGTTTGGTTACGGTGTTGGTTGTTGGTGCCTATTTTGAGTTGGGCTCTTATTAAGTGGTTGTTATAGTTGTTTCAGAAGTTGATTTGAATGGACTTTGTTGGAGAGGTCATGCTTTTGCTAAAGTTTTTGGAATCACTTTCTGTGAAGTGGTTTTGAACCTGTTTTTCAAGTTTGTGTTAACTATGGTGCTCTTTTGCTCTAACAGTTTCGTTCTTTCATTGGCCTTCTGTTATGGTTGTGGTCGGGATTTAGGGCTTGTGGTGTTCTACTTTGCTTTGTTGGTGTTGGGTCTCTTCAGTGTCTGCTTGTTAAAGCTATGTTTCAAGGGGTTCCAAGGTTGTTGTTGGTCCCCCTTCGGAGATTGGTTGCTTTTGGAAATGGCGGAGAGGGCTCTTCTCTGCCTCAAAGACCCATGTTTCAATCTTTGGTGCCTATAAGCATGGTTGGTTTGAAGATCTTTTTGTCTTATTTCTCTTGGTGGTGATGTTCTAAATGTTCATCATGAAGGCTAGTGGTAAGCTATATCCTCTCTTAGTTGTGGAGCTTTCCTTCTTATACCTGCTACTTGGACTACCAAGGGGTGTGGTGACAACTTTTTATATTGGTGTGTTAGCTTCCTATTTGGTTCTATAGTTGAGGTCTCCTATGGAGGTGGAGATTGCTCCTTTTGAGGCAAAGCCCTCTCCTTTTGAGGTGGAGTTAGAGGCTATAGTTGGGGTGGAAAGCTCCTTTTTCTTCTATTGGTCCCTATTGAGGTGGAGTCGGTTCGTGTAGGGGATTAATAGCACTAGTGGTTATGGTTCTCACTTCACCCTCTCTTTTAGAGGGGAGCTCTCTCCTATAAAGGTGGAGTTTGAGTTGGTGCTTCATTCGTGGTGGTGCTTTGGGTTGGATCTTGTTCCTCATAGTTTTGATGAGCCCTCTCACTCCTCTCTTGTGGTGGATAGTTTTGATGTGTTGGTTTTGCTCATTATTAGGGGTTGGTGTTTTACTAGTGTTGTTTGGGTGGTACTGCTTGTGAAATATGCTTTCTCCTATAAAGGTGGAGAGGCAAGCTAGCTGATGGCGGCTCTCTCCCCCATCAACGCTATGGCTATTTTTGGTTCAAATTTGGTTTCTCACAGTAACAGGCTTGATGTGAGATGGTTCAATCAAAGAGTCTTATTGGGCTTAGTTATTTTTTGGTATTTTGGATTTCAGGATCCTCTTAAAATTGCTTGTATGAGTTTGAAGTATAATTTGTCTTACCCACCCTTGGGGTGGTTGTTGTTTCGGGTTATGGTTTTGTCTACTTGGAGGGTGGCATGTTGGCATATTTTGTTGTCTATAAGGCCTGGTTCGAAAGTTGAAGATGGTCCGCTTGGAGGGTGTTTGCTTCCCAATTTGGTGAAAAATTGGGAGTTTATTGCTCTAATCATATGTCTGCTTTGAATCTTTTGGTACTCAGTTTTATTGTCCATGATAGCTATTTCTTGATAGCTATGTTATGGTTTCGAACCTGCTAGTCTTTGGTTGATCTCATAAATGGTTTGCGTTCCATTTCGCGGATTGACTTGGGGATTCTATTTTTATTATGTTGTTGATGATTTTGTGGTTGCAATTTTTGTTACTTGGCCTATGTGCCATGTCTAGCTTTGGTTTGGCCTATTTGTTGCTATTTGTTGGTGATGGCAAGTTTTGTTTTTCCTAGTTTGTTTCTTTGTTTGTTGTCCTTGCCTTGTACCATAGGATCAAGGCCCTTCCCCTGTTTATCTAATAAAAAACAAAGGCATGGTTGAGGCAAAATGGAACTACATCATGGAATACTTAGCCTACAATGACATATATATCAACTACGAAGACATCCTAAGAATATATAATCTAAAAACCTTATTTGAGGAGGAAAGTTTGGGAAAATGCGTGAAACGTTTTTATCAAGATCTATTGTAGAAGATCTAACATCAAGAGAAGATTACAAAACATATAAAAAGTTGGTTCCCTTGTGTCCTTGCGAAAAAATTTCATGCTACTCTTTTGTTGATGCTCTTGGTCCCATAGGCTACTTTGGTCTCATAGATGTTATTAAAATATTTTATTTACTCATTAAATTGTATACATGACATGTAGTTTTTAAATAAACCAATTTACTTGCACACAAAAAAAACAGCTCCATCAATTTGGGCATGTGAGCATGTGGTGTGCATTTACCAATCACAAAGTAAGTTGCATTAGACGCTAGGCTAAAAAAATGTCTTTTTCTTATTATATCATAATCTAATCATTTATGTTTTGTTCCTTCTAATTAGTGTATTAGGTTTGCACTAAATTTTATGCAATTTCAATCTTTCATTTCATATGAGTATGTCACAATTAGAAAAGGGAAAACTTTTCCAATGTACACTCTTATGGCTGGATTTTAAATTTAAGAATAGGTGGTTATGAAATGAGATGGTTGTTTTAATTGATCAATGATTCATAAGATAGATGACATCTTTAAGAAGGCTACTTATTCTCTTTCTAATTTGAATTAATAACTCTCCCAACCCTTTTTATTTTCCCAAATAACTCTTCCATGGAATTAACTCTCAATATTTCAACATTTTTGGCCTCAATGTCCATGTACCTTCCACATTGAAGGATTAAATGTTATTTCATTTAGATGCTATTTCCATGGTACAAACAATACATTATCTTTTCCCACTCTTCTTTAGGTGTTGTCCATCTTGATGTCTCATATATATAATGCTCAAAATTTAATTTGAATGTAATATTTTGTTATAAATTTATGTTCAATTTTTCCCTTAAGGGAAAGAGGTGGGAACAACAAGTTGACTTGTCCTAGTGGTTGTAGAAACCTTGTTTTTTCCCTTTTCAATCAAGCTCCTTATATGCATATGTATGTGAATATATATGTGTGTGTATATATATATATGTATGTATGTATGTATGTATATGTATATGTATGCATATATATGTATATGCATACGTGTGATATGTGTATGTGTGTGTGTATTCACCATGCTCAAAGTTTAGGTTATATTGTGTAATATATATATATATATATATATATCAAAAGGCTAGTGCCTATATATATTTATATTGATATAAAATTGAAATTACATTATAATCTGCCATAATAATATAGACCTAGGCAGCTCAATGCTTTTCTACTACAAATCTATATTATCATCATCATTGCATCATACCCATCCCTATTACATACTAAAAGTATCAGTCATATAATGTATGTAAACATGTATTGCATATATTTTCCATACCACTTAAGCACTTATATCAACTATTTCCAAATAGGCACTGTAACAAGATCCCATGGCCACACATTCTTTCTTCAAATTCTTCTCCATTCAAAATTCTTTGTGCATTCCTTCTTCAAATTATTCTTCATTCAAGATTTTTTTCCTCTGACTCTGACAAAATTCCTTGCAACTGCTTATGTCCTTGTCCTTCCTCAAATTTATCAACATTTGACCTTATTCAAAAAACTTTTCCTGCTCTTTTTGCCAAAAATTTCCAAAACTTACCTCATCTTCTTTCACCCTATTCCTCCATCATAACATGGTGTTCATTTTCTCCCTTCTCTTCAGCCATACTATCATCTTGTGGAGGATAATTTGAAGCCACATTGAGGTTAATTCCTCGGCCTTCATACATAACAACCTTTTGCCCATGTTCTTCTACAACCATTTCCTTCTACCTTTGTTCATTATCTACCTAATGATTATTTCGAAGATTATGAGAGTTGTTCTCATCCTGCAATACTGACATCTAAGGTGGCAATGGAGGATCGTGAACATGAACCTGGAGGACCATGATAGCCTGCATAGTAACTAATTTTTTTTGTCAACTCATCATCATACCTATGAAGAACATTCAACATAATACTAGAATTTTGTTGGGAGAGTGATTTGTTGACTGCTACAAACAACTTTAAGAATGTTGCTCAGTGCAACAGGAAGTGCCTAGGAAACATGCCACCAACATAACCTTGTCCCTTCCAAAGATCATACTTTTGACATGCTTTGGAGAAAACACCGCTTGGCAAAAAGTCTTCATTGGCAACTTTTTTAATTATCACTTCCACAAGACTTACATCATGAAGCAAGTCCAAAATGTTTGAAATGAACACAGACAAAAATTGGGATGGATATATTACCTGATTCGCCTCTAGTTCAAGATTTTCTTGGTCGATTACCCTTTTAATATGCTTAATGAATGTTGCACAATGATCTCTGAAGACTAAATGAAGCTTTGCATCTCCTATTTCCTCCGATATCGGAAACTCCCATTCATTTACCAGAATGTAAACCCTATAATTCCTTCGGTAAAACTCCATTTGCCTTCTTGTACACTTTACACAATTTTTTTGGCACTCTAAGTTCTCCACTTGTGGATGAATTTTTTGAACACATAAACATTGTTCTCCCAACCCTCTGTTCATTTTATACATGACGTCTTAGCAACCATTGTATAAAATGTACCTTGCTATGAATGAAATTATTACATGACACTCCTTTATAAATTTGTTGTGAATTATTACAAGACTCACTATATTTGATAGCCATTACTTGTACTAAAGCCATATCTTGATCTCCACATATACCTTTACTAAAATTAGATATGTATATTTTGAAAATCCAAAAAATATCGCAGCAAACTATACTTTGAATGATTAAACCACACTCCCAATTCGCAAATTTGAAAACAATGTGAATTTTCATATTTGTTGACATTTGTAATCTGCACAATACAAAAAATATTAGTAAAAACAATGGTTAGATCTTACATCATGAAGTTTAATTACAGTTAAGGACACTGTAATGAATGTGCTTGAAGGCATAATCTATACGCCTTAATTTTTTCTCTAAGAAAATACTTTGTAAGTTGTAGCTTAGTCTGATCCACCTGAATCCCATCTTTATGACACAAACATCTCACAAGGTGTCTGTACATCAATGTACATCATTTCATCATAATTTTAACAAAATTTGATGTGATTTGTTTCCTTTTGCGAGTCTCTGATGACACATATGCTATCTGCATCATTAACACATGCAAATTGAGATTTATGCAGAGTTAAGATAATTTGTCATGTGTGTATGACATACGTTAGTCTTAAGTCTTCCATATGTCAAGACTTTGCCACATGTCAAACTCTTTTCAAATAATAATGAACACTTGATTTGTCACAATGATAAATATATTCGACATATGTTATGTCACAACACAACTATATTTCCTAAAAAATCACAGGTGTCTACTTTAAACCACGACACAAATGAATTAAATTCCTTTCAAAGCATTAGTTATTCAAATAATTGATCCATTGACATGTGTATCCCTTCATACAACTTGTTCAAAAAAACTCTAGAAATACTAAATGTTTGTGTATCCCTCTTTTACTCTTGCCAATGTCTTTAAATAAGATACACTACTTTTAACTGCAAAATATTTTTAGAGTAATCCCCAAACACATTAACTCTATTTGCAAATTTCAACATTTATAACCCACTAACTGCAACAAAATCCTACCTTTTGACATAGTTCAAAATTCTCAAGAAAACTAAAACTGGAATCTTGACTCTTCATCCTGTTACCTCTGCCACCCATACAACACCTACGCTCATTGTGATTTCCCTATAGTTCACCTTTATTGCTTATGATGTTACATAAATCATTATTTGTGTTTTTACCATATATTACATGTATTATTGATTCTTCCCCTTGCTTTGATCCTAGATTTGCCAAAACATCTATCAGTTTGTTTCCTTCTCTATATATATGAAAAATTTGATACATGCTAATGTTATCCAATAAATCCCACACTTGCTTCAAAATATATTAGAGAGGCCAATTGATAATTTTTTGTTCTTTACATGCATTCAAAATTATTAAAGAACCTCCTTCAATCTGTAATTTAGCTATTTTAACAATCTTGCCATTTTTAATCCATACAAAATTGAATTGGCCTCAGCTACATTATTCGTATCATTTGCAAGTTTGATTGATTTTTCCATTAAAACTTTGCCCTTATGATCTCTAATGACCACCCCTGCACCAGATTTACCTAGATTACCTCTACTAGAACCATCAAAATTTAATTTGAACCAACCTTGAGGTGGAGGCTTCCAAATTACCTTTGCCATGTTAACCTTATTCTGAGGAAGTTAAAGTTTGCTTCCTTTAAATGGAAGATTAATTTGAGGCCACTACCATAAAAATGATGAATCCCAATCTGTTAATGCAACATCTACTCTTTTTGTCCTATACACATAACTGTTGACTACCTCAATTATAGAAGTTCTAACCCACTCAACAATTTTTCCATAACACATTTCTCTTTCCTGAAAAATACATTTATTTCTGGCCCACCAAATTGCCCACACCACCATTGTTGGAATAATTCTCCATATGCAAGCAAAAACAGAGTTGATATATAAACATGGCTAGCTTGAGAAAATATCCCACAATTTATTAGATAATGGTGTACACCATTTCAATTTGCATTGAACAAAGGACCAACATGCTTGAGCAACCTCACAGTTCACAAAAAGATGATTTATGTCTTCAAGATGCTTCTCACATAAAACACATTGAAATGGATCTGCAATTCCCAATCTGGATAATTTGTCACTTGTCAAAATTTTGTTCTTAATTGCAAGCCATGCAAAACAACCAGTTTTAGGTAAAACCATAGAATTCCAACAAAATGTATAAGCCCTTTGACACTCAATCTGCATATCATTGTGAGAAATTTCTCTATAACCATCTCTGACTGAATATTGACCAGATTTAGAAAATTCCCACCTTAGCTTATCATTTTAATTTGATAAGTAAACTAATCTTTTATCCAAGATTTGTTTTAACAACACACTGTGAGCTTGTGAAATATTGCAATGTGATAAATCTTTCTAAATAACCATGTTAGATGATATGTCAATATGATCAATATAATCCTTAACCTTATCTCCCCACAAAGAAGTTAAAATGTTTTCAGTATGAAGAAAATCATGGAGAGACTTGATTGGTTGGAAACCATTCCAAGATTCTTTCCAGAATGAGGCTTCCTCACCATTATTAACTTCCCAAGTTAAATGAGACAATATGTATTTGCTGCAATAAATTAGAAAATTCCACATTTGTAAACCTGAAGGTGGATCAAGCATAGTGATAATTCTAATATATTGTTATCAATTCATGTTCATTTTTTCTCTTAAGGGAAATACGTAGGAACAACAAGTTGACTTGCCCTAATGGTTGTAGAGACCTTATTTTTCCCCTTTGTAATCAAGCTCCTTAAAATACATATATATTTTAATCCTTGAAGCCATCTCACAAAATATATTTAGGAGTGGGCTAAAAGATATTCTAATTTTTGTATTAAAATATTAGATGGGACCATCTACAAGCAATCTAAGCTACATAGAATGCACTCCGAGAATATATGTATTCACAATGCTCAAAATTTAGGTTTAATTGTGTAATATATTGTTATCAATTCATATTCATTTTTTCCCTTAAGATCTGAAGGAGGTAGGAACAACAAGTTGACTTGACCTAATGATTATAGAAGCCTAGTTTTCTCCCTTTGCAATCAAGCTCCTTAAAATAAAGATATTGTGATCCTTGAAACCATGTCATGAAATATTTTTAGGAGCCAACTTAAAGCTATTCTATTTTTTGTAATAGAAATAATATATGGGACCATCTATAAGCACTATAAGTTATATAGAATGCACTTCAAGATCTCTAGGTTCAATACACACCTTTCATGTCTAGAGATTTACACAAACTTCAGGAATGCTATATTTTTCTCTACGTGTGACATATGAATAAATTTAAAAAGATTTAAAATATATATTCATAAAATATTTAGATACACTCAAAAGAAACACCATTTATTCCAAAACAAAAGTCATTAACCCTCTTCAAATATTTATTTGTTTCTATTTACATGTTAAGGTCTCAATTGAATTCTGATAATGCAAAGAGTTCTCAAAGAAATATTATATCATGTGTTTTCTTTGAACACATAAATGAAAAGTTACATTCATTTTTCTTCCAAAATCCTTATAAGGAAACTTTAGAACCTTCGTCATTATTACCATGAAAGATAGGAAGTTGCAATTAACTACTGAAACACACAAAGTTTTTTATTTATTAAAAGTACAATTAACTTACATGTTCACTTCGTAATGCCAATGACCTCTAAGGCTACGAGACTGAGATTACTTTTAAACCCATACATACATCATAATACATCTATAGCATTTAATTACTTAAGGAATTAAGTACTCATACATTCCAAGCATGATAAATTTCACCATAACATAAAAAGATACGATAAGATTTCACATAACAGTAACTTAACAAATAGGATTACATCTCTCATTCCCCAAATGAGGTACACCATATAAATGTGATTACACATATAAATTATCCACCTCGAATACAAATGAGGGGTGATTAATAACAAGTTCCAACTGAAATAAATACAAAGCAAGGAAATATAACTGGAACCCACGAGCTTTCCAATTGGAAATCTCGTCATCACGAACTAAAGATCAAAGGGGACCCAATGACGTAGGATGCACGTTCCTCCCAACCAAGTGGTACCTGAAGGCCCACCCCCTGTGCTAGGAGATAGTAACAAGGATACATGGCCAAACCTACTACCTCTAGACACAGGTTGACTCATACAAACACAACCAAACACAAGTACAACATTACAACACTAACATGGGTCACGTTGCTTCCAGATTTACAACCAATCAAGTATGTTAAAAGAACCATACACATAATATCACGTTCTAATCGTTGTCTTAGACAGAGTGTCATCACATAGCTCATCATGAGTTACCCACTACGGATCTTCATAGGCCCTGACCCTTATTAAGGGATATCCTGGAGACCTCAACTGACCCACGACCCTCATAATTACTCATGCAAAATAAAATACCTCTCGTAAAGACAAGGTAGATGACCTTTGTCATTCTAGGCCTTCCCACTCATCCCAAGCCTAAACAAGCACTTTCGTCTATGAGTGAGGCTACTTATCTTATTTAGTGTGGAGAGGCAACACCGCCCCCATGTTGTAAGGGGGTCAGCTGTGTAGAGGGCCACCCACCCCCCGTCTCCTCTTCCTTAATGCTTTGCTTTCAAACTATTAAGAGTTTGCTACTGGTTTATTTCAATAGAAATTCGGATTTAATGTCATATTTTTTATTTAATGATTAATATATATAAGATATAAGATATATATTATATATATAAATATATATATTATATATATATATTTTAGAAATTATTTATTAAATGTTTTTTTTATTTTAAATAAAATAATGTATTTGTTTTGTAAAATGATTAGAATATGTTTAATATATATATATATATAATTAAATATATAGATTTATATGTGATGTATATATTGCATGTGTATATACATTTAAATGTATATTTAATGTATAAAGTTGCATTCAATGGGAAGATTTAAAAAGGAATAACTTATTAGAAGAAATGGATTTCTTTTATTAATTGGAGAAAATTATTATTTTATTAAAAATAATGGAGGGAATTGTATATTCAAATATAATTAGATCTTTCTTCTTTGTGAATACGAGGGCTTTTTCCTTATTTAATGAATTTGGATAATTTATTTTATTGTTTTCCACTGAATAAGAATGGATTTAGGAAATCCAGATATTAGAATTATTTTATGTCTTGATTGCCCTTTCGTAACTATTTCTTCTAGTTTTATTTTGGGAAATGGGTTAAGTGTTAGTCAAGAAATTTTTAAGTCTTCCAGATGGGATTTTAGTCTTGGGGGTTGTGGTAATGTGTTGTCAACCTATTTTTTTTCCCTTGGGTAGTGCATGGTGTCGTATCAGTGTTTTACCCAATTTCCACAAATGAGGATTTGTGCCTCCTTGTTAGGAGTGGATTATGTGATTTGTTGCCTCCAATTTTTGGAGTGGATTAGTTATATGTTGCCTCCTATGATTGGAGTGGTTATGTTATCCAATTTTTTGTGCACTATAGTACCCTTGGTGATTGGTTTGTTTGGTATGTTGTCAAGTAGAAGAGTGGCTTCCGTTAGGGGCCATATCCCTTAAGAGGTAAGACTAGGTAACCTTCAAAGGTAGTTTAATCAAGTGAAAACTTAACTAATGTATTTAGGGGTTTGGGTAGTACTCCACACTAAACAAGATAAGTAGCTTCACTCATAGACACAAGTGCTCGTTTAGGCTTGGGATGAGTGGGAAGGCCTAGAATGGAAAAGGTCATCTACCTTGTCTTTACGAGAGGTATTTGATTCCCCATGAGTAAGTATGAGGATCGGGAGTCGGTTGAGGTCTCTAGGATATCCCTTAATAAGGGTCAGGGCCTATGAAGATCTGCAGTGGGTAACTCATAATGAGTTGTGCATTGACACTTTATCTAGGAAAATGATTGGAATGTGGTATTATGTGTATGGTTATTTTAACATACTTGATTGGTTGTAAATCTAGAAGCAATGTGACCCATGTTAGTGTTGTAATGTTGTACTTGTGTTTGGTTGTGTCTGTATGAGTCGGCCTATGTCTAGAGGTAGAAGGTTTGGCCATGTATCCTTGTTACTATCTCCTAGCACAAGGGGTGGGCCTTCGGGTACCACTTGGTTGGGAGGAATGTGCACCCTACATCATTGGATCCCCTTTGATCATCAGTTTGTGATGACGAGATTCCCAGTTGGAGAGCTCGTGGGTTCCAGTTATATTTTCTTGCTTTGTATTTGTTTCAGTTGGAACTTGTTATTAATCACCCCTCATTTGTATTCGAGGTGGATAATTTGTATATGTAATCACATTTATATGTTGTGCCTCATTCGGGGAATGAGAGATGTAATCCTATTTGTTAAGTTAATGTTATGTGAAATATTATCGTATCTCTTTATGTTATGGTGAAATTTATCATGCTTGGAATGTATGAGTACTTAATTCCTTAAGTAATTAAATGCTATGGACGTATTATGATGTATGTATGGGTTTAAAATTAATATCAGTCTCATAGCCTTAGAGGTTGTTGGCATTAGGAAGTGAACATGTAAGTTAATTGTACTTTTAATATAAAAAAAATTGTGTGTTTGAGTAGTTAATTGCAACTTCCTCTAGGGTTACATGGCGGGACATTACATAAGTTGAAGAATACAATATTATTATTCAAATTTGGCTTTTATACTTATATTTAAATGTTACTTATCTTCTGTAATGTTCACAAGAAATTCAAAGAGATCTAAACAAACAAATTAAAGATGTTTTTGTTATATTTTAAGGGATAACCATTTATGATTGTTATTAAAACATAATATATGGTTTGTTAATTGCAGTGCACAAAGTTGTGAGTCAGTTAAGATGCCACTTTTGTTTTTTACCTGAATTGAATATTTGGCGAGCACCAAATTTGGCACTCGTCAAATGGCTTGGATGACCGAGCCTAAGGCTTGGTCATCCAAGCCTGTTTGGTGATTGCCAAATGTGAATGATGAATTTTTAGAATGAATTTTCTTTCTCTTTCTTTTTTTCTTTGTCTTCGTCTTTGTCTTTTTCTGTCAGTGAAACTATATACATGAAACAAAAATTTAGAGTATAAGTTGACATTTACACATGGACATTTACTTTCTTATACTTTAAGTTATATTGTATGTATATAGTTTTAGGATGTTTGAGAGTGGTTTTAGATCTCTTGGATTTATAATGCAAATTCTAGTTTTTGGAAGATCTTATAATTTTCACTTAGTCAAATTTTAGTATTCAAGAGGTCAAATTTTAGTAATCAGAAAGTCGTATCATCTGTCTCTCTCTATCTCACTCATTATTTAACTCTTATTCTATAGACCTATCTCTCTCACTGTCTCCATAATTTTATCTAGCTCTCTCTCTATCTCACCTCTCTCTCCCTTCCTCCCTCTCTAATTTTCTCTATCTCCCTCTCTCTCTCCCCTTCCCTCTCTACTTCTCTCTATCTCACCTCTCTCTCCCTCCCTCCCTCCCTCTTTCCATCTCTAATTTTTTCTATCTCCCACCTCTCTCTTCCTTCCTCCCACCCACCTTCCCTCTGTACTTCTCTCTACCTAACCTATCCCTATATACCTATTTCCCCCTACCTCCCTCCCTTATTCCATCTCTAGCTTCTCTCTCTCTATCACATCTCTTTATCACCTCTCTCTCTTTATATATATATCACCTCGCTCTCCCTCCCTCCTTTTGTAACAACCCCAATATTCTTCATTGTAAAATTTCCAATGTTTTCACTTTAAGTGATCTAAACATGATGTCATGACATAACAATAAAAAAAATTCTTCCAATAATGTAAATTATATGCATAATTTAAATAACAAAAATTCTAATTTGTTAGTGGATTCCAAAGTAATTATACAATTCTTCCCAAAACATAGATATCATATTGAACAAGGATGTCATACAATATTCAATAGAGATTCCATTCTAATATGATAATTTCACCAGTTATAATATATTTCTAAGAATGTACACAATTACAAACATAGCTCCACCGAGCTTCAAAGCATAAGATATAAATGGTCCAACAATCCACCTTTCAAAACCTTGGTCTTTTGTCGCTTGTTGAGGAGGAGAAGCATCACTCAAACACTTTTTTGTCAACCATGGACTCATATGCGGTCCCCTGCACATCTATCAAAGATAGATGGCCCTACTCTTTGATGAAGGTATTGGTTGCATAACCCTATATGACATACCACTTTGAGCTTAGTGTTGTGTCCTACATGAATAGGATTTATAACCTACACTAGGTAGCCCTCATGCATTTAAATAGACACGGTGCACTAGCAATGGAGTCTCGAGCATTCAAAATTATTCAATGGAGCCTTGGGTAATCACACTACTTTGGCCAAAGTGTTCTCACTTAGTACTTTGAGTGAAGGTCTACCATTCACTTACACTATAGAAAGATCATTTTGACTTAAGGCCATTATATCTATGCTTATAAAATCCCTCTCCACGGGCAAGCTACTCCCCAGGATAACCTATCTCATTAACAAACTAAGGAAACACAAATCATAAAGAAAAGTACTAGTTCCCTCCCTTCACTGGACAACATTCCCAAGAGTAACCTACTAGTTCCGTCCCTTCACTAATAACAATCCCAAGAGTAAGTTAGTATCCATCTAGCATAATTAAATATCTAGCTATGAGTGTTCCCATAAGCTTGTCTACGTTTGGTCATATCTAGCATAATAACAATACCTATGACAAACATCTCTTCTATCATGGAGTAAATGAAAACATAATGCATGGCCTCAATCGAAAAGTTTTCATAACAATAGAGGAATCCATTCGAGAGTATCACTTCTTTGACTAAAATGGTTTAAAGCTATGAATAAGCCTTATGCTTCCCATTTTTATTCATATCTCATATGTAATATTTATGGTAAACATAATCCTCCTACTATGGAGTAATTACAACAAATTAACAAATAGTATATTTAGGTTCTACTTTCTTTCAAAGTAAACAATAATTTTCTCTAAATGCATGTAACCATAATATACCTCAAACAAACAAGAAGCAAATCATTCAATACTAATACAATCAAGGGAAGAATATCCTCATGCATGTGATAAGATTTCCAATTAACTAGCTACATTCATAGCACTTCCAGATCAACAACTACTCTGGTATTGACCCTTTAGCAAAGACTCAATAACCAATATCTCTCAAGTTGGAAAATACTCCTCTTAATGATAATAATAAACTCTCTCTAAAAATCAAAACTCTCACTCATTGTTCTTCACAAAATATTGTAGATAGAATGCAAAGACTTGCACAAGAAATAGTGCATATAGAAGAATGCATCCAAACATATGAACTCACTCCTCTATTTATACAAGAATTTGGAGATCACATAGCCTATAGATTAGGCATGAACTTGACAGAAAATTGCATGCACAACAACACATCAATCTCAGCTAAAAGGTGGGGAATAAGAAAGCATATAACCAGCTTAAATAGCTACAAATCAACTTAGCTAAATGACAACAAATAGAGACCAATTCAAATCTGCATATGATAGAATTCAATTCACATCTTAAAATAGACATCTATAGCTTTTAGAACTTTAATACAATGGTGCCACGTTTCAGCTATCTTCTTATTTGCATGCTTGTTTTCTATCTCTTAGAAGTAGTATTCTATGTATGGGCAGCACATATTTTAGTTGACTTGGTCATAGAATAGTAATCAACATGCCTAAGTGAATTAGCCTCCATTTGATAACAAGTTGTTAGTGCTTTGAAATCACCATTCAATGTTAACTCCCAACTATGCACAACCTCCATAAACCATGGCCTAAGTCTTATGCATTGTATGATAGTGCTTTAAAATAATTTAGAATAATTCTTTACAATCTGTCCATAAAGCCTGGTTTAGTTCACAAAGGTAGCATTGTGTATTTCCCTTTGAGAGCATTCCCTTTGCTACGTTTGACTAAGTCTTCTAAGACTTATATGCTATGCCTAAATCATCTTATCCACATGATGGCTTGGGAACTATTATCCATTCTCATATACAACACGTCTCCTTGCAACAATACGCCTTTATATGAAATTCTATGCTTACATTATATCGACCAAGGCTTATATTCATATATATTCACATAAATATATGTTTATATGTCATGTGCATATATATATAATTCACAAATAGCTCTGATGCTACGTCACACACACACACACACACACATATATACATGTATGTATATGCATATGTATACTTACTAATACATATTCCATGTCAAACAAACATACATACTTTTGATATACAAATGAATTGATATTTATTTAATTCAAGCATATTATAAATTATATACACACACATATATATATACACACCTTCATTTAAGCATTAAGCTTACGTGTATATATGCATATGTATTTATACTTATATACACACACACACACTTTCCATATAGTATAATTATATACGATGATCAAATAGCCCATTCGATACTTGAATGAATAAGATTGAGTTAGTATTTTATATATAATAGTAACATACACATATATGTAAGTATGAATAAACTTATCCCCCTATCATCATATGGTTACAAATATATACATTTATATATGTACTTATACATATATATATGTATGCGGATAAATAGAATTAACGATATCTCTCATATATGTGTATATGTATATACTAATATATATATTTATAACCCAAGTCAATTAAGTATGAATACATTTGATATATGAATGAATACAACAAGACAATTTTCACATAATAATAAAATTATATATATGTATGTATACACACACTCATCTATGAAGCATTTATGCTTATGTGTGTATTGTATGTATATACAAATATATATATATATATATATATATATATATATATATATATTATATAGCAATATGATAGTCAAATGATCCATTCTATATCTGAATGATCATGACCTATGTGACTATAGCATCATATCACTCATTTATAAACATATATGCATATCTATACATATGCCATCATACTCATATGGACATCCCATTATATCCATTGTACGCGTATGTTGACATATGCATATATCCCAATACTCATTCAACCACACAAACAAACATAGTAGGATAAGGAGGGACTCACAAGTTCAAACAAATAAACACCATCCAGGCATGCATTCAGTAGTAATCAAGACCCTTACTAATGTAGACACATTATGCTAAGGATGACTTACCTACTTCCCACATGATAACTCGGATCAATTATTCTAAGTTGTGTTTTGTGTAATCTCAGATAGGTTACATTACTAGTTACTCGACCAAGACCTTCCCCTAAGTGGTACTTCCCCTCCACTTGGAGGAATCGAACATATACCTGAAACCTCTAACACTTGCACATGATAGTCAACTATTCAAAAAATATGTAGTATACATAATACATCTCCAAAGTTAGAATATCAACACAATATTCATCCATTCACATAAATTCATTCCTTCATTTAATATTAAATGAGATGAAATCCATTCATAAAGCAGTGATAACAAAGTGTACACATAATTTATTCATCCGCTGAATTCACATTTAACCCTATATAGTAATAGTAAAGAGTAGTTACATCTTTGGGGTGTAACATACTTCCCCCCTTGTGAATCATCGTCCTCGATGATCTATAGCACTTTAACATACATATAAAGTCAAATAAAGTTTCACTTACCATTTTCAAAATATATAAGATTTATAAAACATTCATCCTACGTAGCACCACTCCTTGCAACCTTGTCCCCCCTGGACTTTGCATCGAATGTCCTTGCTATCGCATGAGGAAAACTTGTATGTCTCACACATACTTAATCTCTATAGATCTTATGTGTTGTATTCATAATATTTCATATATATACATCCCATGTACAATAATATCTAAATGACACATGAAACCTATACTATAGTGACTAGAAAACAGGTTCGATAATTGGCTCACAAATTTATCCTTAGTATAATCCAATTAGAAAAGGAATAATGATGCATTGTACACTAAATCATGGGTCCCATCCTTACCTTTAGTACTTACACCTTGTACAAATTAGAAGCCAAGACCGTCCATCGCTTACACGCATATTTACTTTATGCAAAAGTAATGCCCTTGATCACTTGTCTGTTTAGAGCACAAATTTGCTCTTGGAAATCTTTCAATTCTGATACTGTTTCACACTTAAGCTTTGTATCGACAAAATTTCATTGATATCTTCAATCGATTACTCCCTTTTGAAAAACTATTAAGTCTAAGGTTAACCCTATTCCCTAGCCTATTTCAGCCTAATAGAGTTTCAAACCTTCTTTTCCATTTAATGGATCAATTTTGATGTTAGAAGTTTGCAAGTACTCAACAAATCATTCGAGATTTGGCTTTCCTCTTTTTCCTATTTGGCTACAATAATATATTACACATTCATTCAATTGAATGCCTCATAATGTGATCATGTTCCACACAACCTTATCATTATTTACTTGTTCACAACAAAGATAAACTTCTCAAAAATACTAAGCAACTACCTCACTCAATATATTATTTAGGACCAAAATCCTATAAGTCAGGTTTCCAACCAACATTGGTTACCTTGGTGATTTTATCCACCACAACATTATGTCAGTTTCGTTGACATAGACAGGTTAAATTGTCTTTCATTCTACCACTCCCCCTCTAGAATCTTAAGAGAGTACACATATCCTACCAATGATGACATCTTGTCTTCATTTTTTGGCACACTAGACATTATATTGCTATATACTCAACAATATATTACTCCATCTTTTCCAAGTTACAATGGTTCCTCACTTGACAAATAAATTTGTCATTCCAATGTCCTACCTCTGACATCAAATTTCTCATTCCATCCCTTAATTCTCCAAAAAATTGGGTACATAAACTCTTTTTACATCCCATAATAGTCTATTATTTGACTAAGTGAAAACCTATTTTGTGGTCTTATTCCACATTTAATTCCCAAGTAATAATGGTTAGGATTTTTGTGGAAATAAATCCTATTTATCTTAGGACATCCATATAGTGGATTTATTCTATCCTCGATTTTTTCCAAAGATGTAATCCATCTTTCAACTCAATCTAATTTTCCTGATAAGAATTGGTACTAATTTTGAGTATTAATCTTCATTCAATCATGTTAGTTCCTAGAAGATATCAAATTTAATTGCATACCTAATTACCAAGCATGCAATTTTCTCACCAGCTCAAGTGATTCACTTAATCACATAAGTGAGTCTCAATCTCAATATAACCTAATCTGTAAACTAAGTCATCAACCATCGGCTAGTCTAATTATATAGGTTACTCGAACTCTATATGTTCCAATCAAGACCAAATGTACAACTCCAAGAAGTAAGTTATTCCCAACCTACTTAGGTGTTAATGAGTAGTCTAGTATAGTCTAGTACATAACCCAAACCAATAGGTTAAACTTAGCCTAAGGTTTCTCTCTTTATTCGAATGAAGTTCTCATCTCGATTAGGTTATTCTAAACCTAGGGTTTCATCTGAGTATAAAATATGATCAAATGATCATCCCAGTAAAGATATTTGATGTTGTTTACATAGCATCACATCGTATCTTACATACATTATCTATGGAATTATAGCTAAACCTTATCATCCCCAAGGTTTTCTATCATAGTTAGTTAATAGTGCCAAGTCACTTTTTTGTCATTGACATGTCTTACACTATACACACAATCTAACTATCTAAGGATATATCAACAATAGCTATTTCCTATAAAGCGGTAGGAGTATTAAGACACTTTATTACAAATCATGAGTAATCTAGATCTTCCCTTGCCAATCCCATGGACAATTATCTTCCCTTTCATGACCAAGTAATCTACCTCTTCGTTCCTTAAGGCATTAATGATATTAGCAATTGATTCTACAATCAATATATATGCAAGGTATGGTGTGATAATAGGTCACAACTCTTGACCTTTCCACTATTTTTCTCCAAAATTACAATACCTTATCCTTGTGGTCATGAAGCACATGAATTAACTTTCATCTTGACTTACTAAGAAGTCAAAGTTCTTCCAAATCAAAAAACATATCCACGTTTTTCGTCGGTAGGGTACTTAATCCGATTCAATCCTCTCTTCCTTTCCCCCTTAGTGTTTTCATAACATTCGTTTGACTCAAAGTTGAACTCCTAGCAAATATTTTCTTTCATGAAATGATTTTTCATTCATTGTTGTTGGCTTTCTATTTCCTTTTTCTTGCCTCATGGCATACCTCAAATATACTTTTTCCCAAAGTTAGATTCATCATTGATTTCTATCTCATAGATTCAACATTTTGGATCATCCAATAGGAGATATAATGAATAAACAAAAACTTTACAAGCTAACATTCATTTTTATTATCTTTCCAATATCCTCTTTGTGGAGGAATATCCATACTCACAAAGCCTCTTTTTTTGATATACTTTTCAACTTAGAGAATTGTTTCCTTACAACTTCTATTGATTTGACACATAGCATCATACTACATTCCATTTCCTTTTGGAACCTTTGACATATGTTGGTTTTTATTGACACATTGGTGAGTTCTACTTATACTCCAACCAATCTATGTACTATCCAAACCTTTTTTCAGATCAATATGATTTACCTTTTCAGGTTTCTTTCTCACAATCACCTTTCCAAGTGTCTTTGTTCCAAAGTTTTTGGTAACTTATTTTCTCCTAAATTTTAGAGATACCAAGGTTGTTTGGTTCCCTTCTCCTCATCTTAATCAAAACTCCAAATTTTTCTCATCAAATTTTGGTTGCTGTATACATGTCCACTTTGTTGATTACTTCTTTTTTGATCATTTTGGTCTTTTCCCTTATTCCTAAGGTACTATCTTCTTTCTTACAAGTCCCTAGCCTTACACAAAAATTTGACTCAAGTCTAGATTTATCCAGCCTCTTGGATACCTCCTTCATTGAATTTCTACTTCGATCCTTATGCCAACAATGCATACTCAAGGATTCATAGTATTCTTCCTAAATCCAAGAATCCTTGACTCTTTGTCTATAGGTTGCTATCAATAAAGGAGATTCTCTCAATCTTCATCATGCCTTAGATTTTTATATCTATCTTGTATAATGAAGGTATATATTGATTATTCTTCTTAACCTTCCTACATTATCCGATTGCATAATCTTCCATAATCCAAGGGGATATAATAATAGGTTGTTGGTGTAGGAGTTCCCAATTCAAAGGATGACTCTTAACTAGTCCCAAACTTAAACAAGTTTCTAGGGATCTTATCTTCCTTTTCATTTCTTCATGTTCTTTTCTCTTGCCATCTTGGCATAAGAACATTTCACCCATTATCTTTTGATAAGTTTTACGTAACATTTACGTAATGAGCTCATAGGTTCTAGTGCTGAAATTGGCTACTTTGATACCACATGTAACAACCCCAGTGTTCTTCAAAGTAAAATTTCCAATGTTTTTACTTTAAGTGATCTAAACATGATTCCATGACATAGAAATACATTTTTTTCTTCCAATAATGTAAATTACATGTATAATTGAAATAACTCAAATGCCAATTTTTCAGTGCATTCCAAAGTAATTTTAAAATTCTTCCCAAAACATAGATATCATATTGAACAAGGGTGTCAATATTCAATAGAGATTCCATTCTAATATGATATTTTCACCAATTACAATATTTCAAAGAATGTACACAATTACAAACATAGCTCCACTGAGCTTTAGAGAATAATATATAGATGGTCCAGCAATCCACCTTTCAAAACCTTGGTATTTTGTCGCCTGTTGAGGAGGAGAAGCATCACTCAAGCACTTTTTCACCAACCACAGACTCATATGCGATCCCCTGCACATCTATCAAAGATAGACGACCCTACCCTTTGACGAAGGTATTGGTTGGGTAACCCCGTATGACACCACTTTGAGCTTAGTGTTGTGTCCTACATGAATAAGATTTATAACCTACACTAGGTATCCCTCATGCATTTAAATGGACATGGTGAACTGAAAGTGGAGTCTTGGGCATTCACACTTCTTCAATGGAGCCTTGAGCAATCACACTACTTTGCCCAAAGTTTTCTCACTCAGTAATTCAAGTGAAGGTCTACCATTCACTTACACTATAACAAGCTCATTTTGACTTAAGGCCATTATATCTATGCTTAGACAATCCCTCTCCATGGGAAAGCTACTCCCTAGGATAACCTATCTCATTAAAAACCTAAGGAAACACAACTCATAAAGCAAATTACTAGTTTCATCCCTTCACTGACAACATTCCTAGGAGTACAACCTACTAGTTCCCTCTCTTCATTGGATAACGATTCCAAAAGTAACTTACTAGCCATCTAGCATAATTAAATATCTAGTTATGGGTGTTCCTTAAGTTTGTCTAGGTTTAGTCATATCTAGCATAATAACAATACCTATGAAAAACATCTCTCCTATCATGGAGTAAATACAAATACAATGCATGGCTTCAATCAAAGATCTGACATAATAATAGAGAAATCTATTCAAGAGTATCACCTCTTTGACTAAAAGGGGTTAAAGCTATGAATAAGCCTTATGCTTACCATGTTTATTCATATCTTATATGTAATACTTATCATAAACATAATCCTCCTACTATGGAGTAATTACAAGCAATTCACAAATGTACAAGGACAGGAGTGTCATCACATAAACATAATAGGTTACCTTGGATAGTCTTTCTAGGTTACCGACCCTCTACTAGAGTTACCCTGGTAACCTCTAATGACTTCCGACCCCTATACAAACTTATGTGGCCTCAAATCACTTCTCGAGAAGAAAAAGTGTTCGAATAGCCATTCTAGGCCACCTCAACCTACTTTAACCTAAATAAGTGTTAAAGTACAAGGTGATGCAAATATTATCTGAGTGGTTAAATATTACTACCCAACCCCCTAAAACTTAGTTTAATTATCACTATATTAAACACTTCTGAGAGGTTACCCATGTAACCACTTTCAAGTTTGGCCCCTAATGGAAGCCACTCCTCCTAAGTACAAATTCTCAAACTGACAAAAAAGACACAACCTTTCAACATGAAAACAACCATTCACATAGTCCCATCAAAAAATACCATGATATTACAAAAACCAACTTAACTACACAGCATGCATGGCTAAGTCAAGGCCAATTCATACAAAGACTATGATATACATGTATCCCTTTTAAAACAAAAAAAAAAAACTAAGCCTCTAGATAATTTAAAAAGAAATCTCAACCCCCAAAAGGAAACCCTTAAAACTCAATGATGCAAAGCTTATACGGTTTTCCACAAAATAACTATCCAACATATTTAGTATTGTACATACCAACAAATAACTTTTAAATAAGATTGACTAGTTTCATTCATGATTTTAAATCATACATGTCTTATGAAATACATTATAAACTCAAAGATCGAGAAGACATTATATTCATCCATACAAGATGATATTCGACTTACTAACCTAC
This sequence comes from Sequoiadendron giganteum, assembly GCA_007115665.2. NCBI lineage: Eukaryota > Viridiplantae > Streptophyta > Pinopsida > Cupressales > Cupressaceae > Sequoiadendron > Sequoiadendron giganteum. The sequence continues at coordinate 402,046,839 of CM021107.1, read as the reverse complement.
AATTGATAATATTAAGCATTTAAAATCTTGTTAACTAACACATATATTCATTACAGAAATTTAAGTCAATTCATCTCTCTAAATCTAACAATACATAAGTATTACAATTTATATGTCATTTCACAAAGTATAAGAAAGACTTCAAATAAAATACTTAAATACCTATATACTTATCTCATTATTTTAAGAATGACCATGAATTAAACAATGAAAAAGTATACATACTGTTTAAGACTAATACTAACTATACTCACATTTCGGTGAATTAGTCTTTATATTCAAAAGCAAAGATCATCACATAAGGTCTAAATTTCTGTTACTATAATGAGACTTCTAAAATAAACCAAAAGTGTATGAGAAATTATAATTATTAAACAACGAATTCACTATGCCACTAATAGCTACAACATCAAGTAGAAGTAGCCATAACTCGCGTTATGAAGATTTTACACGAACTCCCGAACTTACTAAGCCATTAACTACTAGTGAAACTCATACGTGATATATAATAGACAACATATGTCAAATCAAGTGATCTGGTAATTGTAATAACCACCGACTTTGATTGCATGCAACAAGCATGTATGCACATGAATTTATAATAGATACTAATCCTAATCTCAGTAAATAGAGATGCGGATGATCCATGAACAAGAGATATCACAAAGTAGGAAAATCATTAAATCCGTCGCTCCACAAAAGCATCCAGGGATAACAAAATAAAACTCAAACTAGTGTGGCTGCATAGCATTTAAAGTGATACAGATTAAAGTTGTTACACAACCAAGAAAATGGCCACCACTCAGTTGTATCTCCTCTTAACCTATCGATGACTTACAAGGTTGCATGTAAAACACATTTATATTCGCTCAAATCTATGCCATGCCTTTAGATTTAAATGAATTAGAATGGTGCATGCAAAAGAAGTTTCTAATGAGTAGGATACAGGTATAATCGATCTTAAACAGGTATCTAATTTTTTGAAGGAGATCATCAATAGACCCAAAAAAACAAAAACTTCAATGAAACAAGCGAATTTTTGACAGGCCAGACCAAGATCATAAGCTAGTTGATAAGGAAGCTAGCCAGACTTAAGGTTAAAACGAAATTCTCAACAAATCATGCGAATTCCTACAACAATTATATGAACACATGCAAGCCGACAGGTTCAAATACATGAGGTCAAAGCGATGGATTCTATTCTCATTCGAAGGTAAAGACAAACACAATGTAATACCCTTCAGTTTTAATTTTTTGATCGAACAGTGTTTTATTTTGTTATGTCTTATTTTATGTTAGTAATTTGACTATGATACTTGGTTATTATTTGATCGTTAATTGTAAAGCGATACAAATTTTATATTTTGATGTGATAGTATTTTATTCGGATGTTATCATTATGACATGCTTTAGATTAGCATAGTGGATATTTGAATTAATGATGTTTTATACTTTTGATTAGATTATTGATGTTAGATTCATCAGTTTGTAACACTGTATTAGTGAAGGGGACGAAATTGCACCACTCGTTTGCGACCGCTCTGCGATTCCACGATTTCCTCTTCACGGTGTGTTTTATTATAATATATATATGTTCAATATACTTTTTGTTTGCAAGTTTACAGGTACAAGACATTGACTCCACTTGGTTCCACAGGTTTGAACGTGTCCATTGTCCAACGGTATTTGATTGGGAGATAGTAGTTAGGTTTTTCGTGCCAAGTCATCATCCTGATCATAACGTGTCATTGGTTTTAGTCAGGTTCGATTGTTTTAATGTTATTCAATTTCAACTTTATTTTATTTAAATGCAAGTTGAAAAAAAGTAAATAAATGACTTTATGTATTTAAGTTGTTTATTAAATTTATATGGTTTTTATGTTAGAAGATATTATTTAATTAGTTAATTAATTTAATTTAATTAATAAAATGATTTAATCTTGGATTAGATTTATTTTATTGAATTAATTAAATTAATTGAATTGAATTAAGTTTTCATTTTGGAATTAATAGATATTTTGTTTGAAATTGAAAAACTAAAAAAATGTTTTAATTTGCATTTTTTTTGAAAATTTGAATGCAAAAAGAAATTAAGATATTTTTTATTTTGTTTTGAAAAAAATCATGAGGGTGGTTGAATAAATATTTCATTTTTTTCTATTATTGAGATTTTTCATGGAGTTTTGAGGGAGCATAAAAAAATTGAAAGGAAAAAAGAACAAGATTTTGGTTTTGTGGGTTTTTGGATTGGAATCATAGAGAAGTCTGTTGATTTGCTGGGAAGAAGCTTGAATCTTAGGAGAAGGCTTTGCACCATTTTATCAACCTCTCAAGCACTTGAAAACCAGGTTTTCTTTTATTAAATTAGTTTCATTTTGAAAAAGATTTACAATTTTATATGTTGTTTGAAAATATATAAATTTGGTTTAATTTGCAAGTAAAACTCATGTTAAATCTTGTTTCAAAATTTTGAAACTTTTGTTTGGAAATGAAATTTCTCAAGAAAAAAATTGCGTTCTTGACTATAAATGATCATTTTAAGTATTATTTGCTCAATTAATTTTACAAATTCCTTGTGTGGATATTTAAATATATATATATGTGTGTGTGTGTGTGTGTGTGTGTGTGTGTGTGTGTGTAATCATGCTTATTGGATTTACCTCATTTGGGGAATGAGAGATGTAATCTTATTGTCAAATTATTGTTATATGTAATCATATTGTAACTCTTATTGTTTTATATAATTTATCTTGTATGGAATGTATGCGTTATTAATTTCTTAAGTAGTTAAATGTTTTGGTTTTATTATATTGTAAGTTTGGGTTTTAAAGTAATCTCAATCTCGTGACCTTAGAGGTTGTTGGAAATGGGTAGTGAACTTGCATGTTAATTGTACTTAAACAAAAAAAAATTAGTGCGTTTGAGTAGTTAATTGCAACTTCCTCTAGGGTTGCATGGCGGGCCGTTACACACAATACATACAACAAATGGAGAGTTGATGCCAAGATTAACCGTACAACTCACAAAAGAAGAAAATAGAGTAATAAATATGTCGACACCACCAGATCAAACTCTTAACATAAAGGATGGAATTATTGCTTAGAAAGGACCCGTGTCAAAAGGACTAACAAATAGAGTGATTACACATATATCACCATTAACAGAATGTGATGGCCATACCATACAACAGATCAAGATTTTGCTAAATGATCACACCAAAACTATATACCAAACAACGGTTAGAAGTTGAGGTATGTATTATGTCAAATAAATAATACTATCCAGCAAGAAGAACATATCTCGAATATGCAAGCTTTACTAGACAGAGGAAACAAGCAATATTTGATTTGAACTTGATAACATATATGGGTATTCCAAGAAAAATAGCAAGTCGCTATTATTGAATGACTTAATGGTTGGGGAGATAATCGATTTTTATTTATTTTTACTGATAGCTAATTTATTACATAAGAAATACAAAAAATTTGCAGTAGATTTATGAATACATAGCTAGGTTTTCAAATGTCTACTTTTCACTATACAATTTTCTCTTTAATATGAATTAAACTAGTCATTACCATTTTCATTTTTGATTTTTTGTGCATTTTATACAACTTTTAGGTTTAACATGATGTATTTCAAATCCAATGACATCAATTAAAAGTTTTGAATTTGAATATAAATAAAATACATAAGAAAACCTGGTGTACTTCTTCAATTTCCTACAACTGACGAAGCCAAGCACACGATTCTAGGCACAATATCCTTTTTAGCTCCAGTAAATACCTCCAGATTTGCAATCTTTAAGTTGTTAACCAAAACCACCAAAAAAATACAGAGACAACTTTTTCCCATGAATACAACTTCCTTTTTCGAAAAATTCAATTGCCCTTTTTTAAAAATTAATCTTTTTCCTATGTTATAACTTTCATTTTGATCAAAATGCAATTCCATCAATTAACTCATTGTTTGCATGCAATTAAAACATCAATTTCAACTTTTCAAACATCATGATCAAAAAAAGATATTTTGCAACTTTAAATCACAACTAATTGTTATAATTTACCAACTTTCGAAAACACTGAAGTTGAACAAACAAAAAAATTACGGGTATGTACAGGATCATCATGGAAAAAACAGGTCCTTAAGTGGCAATGAAAATTCAGAAAATCAGAGTTGGGCAACTTGACATAAAAATTTGAATAAGTTATCTTTATTATTTCAAAAATATGTAAGAATAGAACCTATGGCAAATTGAATGTAGTTTCTAAACTACTAGGTTAATTTTTGTTAAAAAAGATCTATTTGGTGAAAATTTGAAATTTCAATGCAGTAGTACTAAAATTTCAGGGAAAAAATAAGAAGTAGGTGTCTGTCTGACCACCCTAACCATAATATAATCATAATATTTTTTTATAAGATTTTAGATATAAGTAGAGAACTCATGTCCGGATGTGACGCATATTTTTTTGTGATTTTTTTTCAAATAAATAATTAATTATGAATTTTTTATTATAACTTTTTTAAAACATAAAAACTCGTATGCATGACCACCTTAACTTGGTCAAAACTTAATGGAATTCATTTTTTTTTTTAATCCTATAGTATGCAAAGCATAGAATGTGATGCATATTTTGGATTCAAAAAATGTGATACCATTTGAAAGCTATAGATGTTTTTCTATCAAACTATCAATTAGAACTTTAGTCGTAGTTCTAATAAAAAATAAATAATAATTATTTATTAGATTCTAAGTAAAATATATTTTATATTGGTAGAAAGCTGAGAATCTCCTTTACAAACTTTTTTTGTTTTCATCAATTTTAGGTAAAATAAAAGTCGCTAGCCACATGGGCGAAGTCTGTAAAAGCAAGGTAAGTTGTTAAACAAATTTTACGTGTTGACTTTTTAGGATTGACAGGTCCGAACCAAATCCCAAGCCTAATACCGAGGCATTACATTTTGTGTCAAAATATCGGATATCGGATTCAAATTGGATATTCGATTCAAATCCGATATCGGATTTGAATTCGATATATGATATCTTTTAGATCAGTTTTAAAACAATTTATACAATCTTTAATATATGATTTAAAAATGCAATTAAGTTTATAATTTAATATATATAATGGGTAAGTGCACCAATTTGACACAATTTTGACTCTTAAGATGCCACTTTTTTTCTTCTGAAATCAGGAAAATATGATTTGCATGAGAAAATGAAGATAGTTACGCTCAAAATTTTGAGATGCGGAAAAAACAAAAGTTGAAGTGCTTCGAGTCTAGTTTCTAAGCTACTATTGTTTTTTGAAATTAATGAAGATTAAGGGTCTCAAAAAGGGGGGGGCCCAAAATAGGTCCTATTTTTTTTTTTTAAAATAGCATAGCGCCTGAGGGCTCCCCCCTTTTTGGTTAACTTTTTTTTAGAATTTAAAAAATCCCAATGGTGAGAAATTAGCTAACACCATGTAGTTTATTATCCTTCTTTCAAATAATTTTTTTAATGAATATATAATATTTTATGAATTTCCAAAGTGGACAGATCCTAAAAAGCTGAAATTTGAGCGTGCTCCCCCCCAATTTTTTTGCAAACTAATCGAAAATTGATTTTTTTTTCATCATGTGTAGAATGGAGTCTAGTTTCAAAAAACGTAATTTTTTTCACGTTCCGATGAACGTGTAAAAATCTATCCTAAACCTAGCACATGTTGGTTTTTGACCAAAAACGAAGGCATTTACAATAGAAGCCATGGATCAAAACCTTAACTAAATCAAAATGAAAAAAGAATTATATATTTAGATAGCTGAGATAGAGGTTAATGTTATCACGGTTTTTTTATAAACTTGCATTGAAAGACGTGCAAATGAGATGGGGAGCACGATAAAAAATATGAGAAAATTTAGCAAATCCTGTTAATTAACATGTCTAAAGCAGGCCTTTTGGCGAGCACCAAATGGCCTGCTTTGCACAAAACTAGATTTTCGCTTTCTCTATCAGGGAAATTATATACATGAAATAAACATTTAAGTATAAGTTAAAATTTAGATATGGACATTTACTTTCTTATACTTTAAGTTATATTTCATGTATATATAGGCAGGATGTTTGAGAGTGGTTTTAGATCTCTAAGAGTTATAATGCAAATTCTAGTTTTTGGAAGATCTTAAAAATTTCAGACTTAGTCAAATTTCAGTAATCAGCATGTCAAATTTCAGTAATCAGGAGGTCAAATTTTAGTACTCAGGAGGTCGAATTTCATCTATCTCACTCATTTTCATCTCTTATTCTCTAGACCTCTCTCTCTCTCACTATCTCCATCCCTTTATCTAACAATATCTTCCTTGAGCTCAAGAACTATGTCTCTACATGTCCATCTCTCTCTCCTTCCCTCTCCAATATCTATCTCCCTCCCTCCTTCCCTCTCTAAATTTTTCTATCTCTCATCCCTCTCCTTTAATCTCTATATATCTCTCTCTACTCTCTACACCTACCTATCCCTCCCTCCCTCCCTCTCTTTCTCTCTCTCTTTGCTTCCCTCGCTCTCTCCTCCCCTCTCTACTCTCTATCTTGTCATTCTCTCTCCTTCCCTCTCTAGTTCTCTCTATCTCACTTCTCTCTCCTTCCCTCCCTCCCTCTCTAATTTTATCTATCTCCCTCTCTCTCTCCTTCCCTTTCTACTTCTCTTTATCTCACCTCTCTTTCTCCCCCTCTCTCTCTCCTCTCTCTTCCTTTCACCCACCTTTGCTCTCTACTTCTCTCTATCTAACCTATCCCTCTATACATCTCTCTCTCTCCCCCTCTTTCCATCTCAATCTCTCCACCTTCCTCATCTCTCTAATTTTAAGCTCCATAACACATCTCTATCACCTATCTCACTTCTCTCTTTCCCCTTCCCTCTCTACTCTCTTTCTCTCTATCTCACCCCTCCTCTCTCTTATCTCTCTCACCTCTGTCTCTCCATCCCTACCTCTTCCTCCCTCTCTCCTTCCCTCTATTTTTCTCTTTATCTCCTCCTCCCTCTATCTACCTAGACCTCTCTCTATTTTTGTCTCACCTCTCTCTCCATCCCTACCTCTCCCTATATCTCTCCTTTCATATCTACTTCTCTCTACCTAGTTGTCCCTCTATACCTATTTCTCTCTCCTTCCTTGCCTCCTCTCTCTCAATATCTCCACCTTCTTTCCCTCTCTAATTCTCTCTCTATCACCTCTCTCTATCTCTCTCCTCCCTCTCTACTCTCTCTATCTCTCCCTCCCTCCCCCTCTTTCTATCTCTCCTCTCTCCCTCCCCCTCTTTCTATATCTCTTTGCCCTCTCTCTACCTATATCTCTCTCCTTCTATCTATCTCAACTATCCATCTTTACCTATCCCTCCCTCCTCTCTCTCTTCCACCAAAATTCACTCTACATCTCTCTATCCAGCCTACCCCTATATACCTCATTTTCTCTCCCTCTCTCTTTCCCTCTCTCAATCTATCTACCTTTCTCATTACGCCTCTACTTCTCTCTATCACCTCTCTCTCTCCCCCTTCCCTCTTTACTTTCTTTCTCTCTATCTCACCCCTCTCTCCTTAAATATCCCTCCCTCCCTCCTCTCTCTCTCTATCTCACCTATCTCTCCCTCCCTACCTCTTCTTCCCTCTCTCCTCCATTCTCTACTTCCCTTTATCTCCCCTCCCTCTCCTTACCTACCTCTCTCTCTCTATTTCACTCTCTCACCTCTCTCT
>CM021107.1:402001476-402039012 GCA_007115665.2 Sequoiadendron giganteum | reverse complement strand
TTGTGGAAGAGTGTGATGATTATTTCTTTGTGATTATTTTGTTATATGTCATTCCACAATTCAATTTCTATATATTAACATATATACTTCTTATTATATCAATTGCATCTCTAGATGAGTGAAGAGAGGAGGACTAGTGGGCACATTCGAAATAAAAAGGAATCAATAGAAACTCCATCCAGTCGATTGCAAAGGAAACATGTGATCTATTTCCTTCCCCTAGTGGGCAATAACTATGTATTAGGTGTTGGTGTAATTAATTATTTAATTACACTTTATTAAGTTTACTTAGGTTTTTCTTAGGTAATAATTAGTTTACTTAATTAATAAGTAAGCTTTATTTAGTTGAGTTGTTTTTAGGTCAACATTAGGGTTGCATACATTCCTTTTATAAAGCGAATCATCTCTTGTAATATCTTAATTCTGAATATATCAATTTGCACATCTTCATGCAAAGCTCTTGCTTTTTATTATTTTTCTCTTATGTGGAAGGCCTTTTGGTTTGCATGTCTGATCTTGGTTTCTAACATGGTATCAGAGCCTTGACATGCAACCCCTTCTCAAATTCTAAATATACAAATTTGCACATCTTCATGCAAAGCTCTTTCTTTTTATTATTTTTCTCTTTTGTGGAAAGCCTTTTGGCTTGCATGTCTAATCTTGGTTTCTAACATGGTATCAGAGGCTTGACATGCAACCCCTTCTCAAATTCTGGAGAAAATCATTGCAGATTTCGTTCGGGGTTCCTCAAGGATTTTATGCCTTGAGTTCATCTATACAACGTCTTGGATCAGATTAGGCTTCACCATTGGATTCAGAGCATTGGAAAAATCAGGATTGACTTTCATTTTGTAGGTTTTGGTCATCATTTTCCAAATCTATGAGGGTTTCAAGTTTGGTAATTTTTTAGAAGCTCTGGGGGTAACCTATTTTTTGGAGCATCTTGGAGAAAAACGGACACCGCCATTGCATTCACAGCACCCCAAAACCCTAGAAACGCATGTAAAATTGTCGATTTTGGAGCAGTTGGTTTATGAGGCAAAAAAAAATTTCCAGGAAGGCCATACGGCCTCCCCAACATGCTCCCCGAGGCACGTTTTTTGAAAATTAAAATTAAAAAAATGTGATTTTTGGGACTGTCGCCAATGCCTCTAGTTTACAAGTTGGGCGCCAATGCCATGCCACCCAGCAACCACCAGGAGCAGTGGCACTTCCAAATCTCATCGCCCTCCTTCGATAGCCCCCGTGGGCTCAGCCAACACCTGTCGTAGTCACATGGGGGACCGGACGCTATGCGCCCAGCCCCCGACCGACTACAACCCACACCGTGCGGTCATATGGTGACCAGGGGCTCCACCGAAATATTTTTTTTCCAAGGGGAGCAATTTTTTGCGGTGCTGGCTAGATGGCCATCAAAAAATTTTGCATGATGTGCTGATGTCAGCATGATGTCATCGGCCATACGACCCTCTTTGCCCCTCCTAGTACTGATTTGCCTTCAAGGAGTAGTTTTTTTCTTTTTGGCATAACTTGGGCATACGGTATCGAAATCGGGCAAACGAGATATTGTCAAAAAGCTGGTTCTGAGTAATTTCTTGTGGTGTAGTTTATTTTTTAGTATTTTTCTATTTAGCTGCATTTATTTTTTTTTGAAGTCAGATGTTCATTTATCGCTTCTGAGCTCATAACTTTTTGCCACAATCTTCGATTTTCACTATCTTTGCGGCGTTGGAAAGGTATTGAGGAGATATATGTTTATGTTCATGCACTTTTTTTTGTATCTATCCCAAGTTTATCATTATTCCAGATTTGGCCCGATGGGTGTTTTGGAGATTACTTGGATATTTTGGCAGTAGGGAGGGTGCAACTTGAATCTTTGCACTTCATTTCAATATCACATCATTCATTTTATCTATTGTTGCTTCATATATTCCAAGGTTGTTCTCGTTTGGAGTTTTCGAGTGTTCCATGGCATCGGGTCTATTCTTGCATTATTATGATTCTGATATGGTTTCTTGTAAATAGAAGTATATTTCCTTGCTTGTCAGATTCAGGTTCCAATGTTACTCCACAGTGTTCTTCCAATGCTTCTTTGCAACAGGTCATCCCATTGAGGGGGGGTTGTCCCACTAGGTTTTCTCCTCTTTCTCTTGCCCTTTCATTGCATTTGTACTACCTGATTAGGCCTTGTTGTCGAGACCCATTCATGCTTTCTTGCATTCATCTTAGTTTTAGGTGCATGCTCCTTTAGTCTCCCTAAGTTGCACTTAAGGGAGGGTGTTGGTGTAATTAATTATTTAATTACACTTTATTAAGTTTACTTAGGTTTTGCTTAGGTAATAATTAGTTTACTTAATTAATAAGTAAGCTTTATTTAGTTTAGTTGAGGTCAACATTAGGGTTGCATACATTGCTTTTATAAAGCAAATCATCTCTTGTAATATCTTAATTATGAATATATCAATTTGCAAATCTTCATGCAAAGCTCTTTCTTTTTATTATTTATCTCTTTTGTGTAAGGCCTTTTGGTTTGCATGTCTGATCTTGGTTTCTAACATTAGGATTGTTTGTTGTATGTCTAAGTGGCATTTTGTAAATCCTATATTTGATAGAAATTCTTGATTGATGATATCATGTGTATTATGTAAATTGTATCTTGAATGTTGTAGGCATGGGTTTTGATCATGACTTGCTACTTATGAATTACATGTATTCAAGTGTATACTTTACAACTTACATGTACACTTTGTGACTTATGTTTATTCCAATGTATACTTTGTGACTTATGTGTTTTCATGCATATACTTTGTATTCATGTGTGTACTTCATGAATTACATGTATTTGAGTACATGATTCACTTATTCACTGATTCATAGTGCAAACCTACCCATTTGAATGTGTTGGAACTATCAGTTTAGTCGCATGATGAGCAGAATGGAAGTTACACCACCTTACAACTTTACACTACATACATCTAACCCTTTTTCCATCAATTAAAAAACTTGACATCATAGGAAAATTTCTTAGAGATATCAACAAGTGAGAGAGGTTAATGTAGAGGGGCCCTAGGTGATCCTCTATCCTCAAATGAATTATTTCTAAGTGACATGATTTCTGAGTAATAGCTCGTCAAAGATCGCTATCTTTTTGCACTTTGGACTTTTAAGGGATATTGTCGATACAATGTAGCTCAAATTGTTTTTGTATGTTTGGGTGTGAAATAGGACCATGCCTAGCATAAACCCAACAATTTAGATGTGTTGGAATTTTCAACTTCATCACACGAGGAGAAAAATGAAAGCTACACCCTTTTGCAACTTTACACTACATGCATATGACCCTTTTCCATCAATTGAAAACTTGACACCATGGGAAAATTCCTTAGAGATATCAAAACCTGAGAGAGGTTATTGTAGAGGGGCCCTAGGTGATCATATATCCTTAAATGGATTTTTCTAAGTGACACAATTTTTGAGTGATAGCTCGTCAAAGATTGGAACCTTTTTTGCACTTTGGACTCTTAAGGGATATTGTCGGTACAATGTAGCTTAGACTGTTTCAATGTGTTTGGGTGTGAAATAGGACCATGTGTAGCCTAAACATACCCATCTAGATGCATTAGAACTATCGGTTTGGTCACACAAAGTATCATAACAAAAGTTACACCCCTTTGTAACTTTACACTACATGCATCTGACCCTTTTTCCATCAATTGAAAACTTGACACCACAAGAAAACACCTCAGATATATCAAAAACCAAGAGAGGTTATTATAGATGGGACTAGGTGATCCCGTAGCCTTAGACAAATAGTTTCTAAGTGACACATTTTTTGAGTAATAGCTTGTCAAAGATTGTTTCCTTTTTGCACTTTGGACTCTTAAGGGATATCACTAGTACAATGTAGCTCAGATTGCTTCAGTGTGTTTGGGTGTGAAACAAGACCATTCCTAGAATAAACCCACCAATACATATGTGTTGGAAATGTCATTTTGATTGCACGAGGCTCATAATGAAAGTTACACCCCTTTTCAACTTTACACTGCATGCATCTGACCCTTTTTCCATCAACTGAAAACTCGACACCATGGGCAAACACCTCAAAAGTATCAAAAACTAAGAGAGGTTATTGTAGAGGGGCCCTAAGTGATCCCATAGCCTCAAATGGATTTTTTCTAAGTGACATGATTTCTAACTAATAGTTTTTCAAAGATTGATGTTTTTTTGCACTTTGGACTCTTAAGGGATATTGTTGGTACAATATAGCTTAGATTGTTTTAGTGTATTTAGGTGTGAAACAAGACCAATGCCTAGCCTAAAGGTACCCATCCAAATGTTTTGGAACTATCAGTTTGTTCACACAAAGAGTAGAATGAAAGTTACACCCTTGTGCAACTTTAAACTGCATGCATTTGACCCTTTTTCTATCAACGCTTAGGATAACAACATCCCTTTGCTTGATATATTTTTCAATGTCTTGAATAATTTCATGTGTCCACCACACCAATTCTCTCTTTTTGCACTTACATTTGATATTTCTTCTTCCTTATCATCTATTTCCACTTGTATTTTCTCCATCAAAGTTTTAAGTTCAAGAATCTTTGATTTTATTTGTTCAAATCCACCTATAGCATCATCTCTCACTTTCTTTGTCTGCACAAATTCTTACCAAATATAAAACCTCTTGAGCTTTTCCACTTCTCCATTTCCATTTTCCCATTCCACATACTACATAGGCACCTTCCTTGAAATATGTGAAATGCAATCTAATCAATGATTTGAATATAAAATACAACAATCTATTTTCTACAATTCATTAATTGAACTCTTTTTTTTCTCCATATCTCTATGAAAAATGCTTTGGTAGACATGTATGAAAAATGTGGTAGCATAGACAATGTAATGAATTTTTTTCCAAATTTCCTCAAAGAAATGTGATCTCATGGAATGCCATGACAAGCAAATGAAATTGGAAGTTGTTCCTAGTTATTAGATATGGGTTTACTTTGTAAAAACTATATCATAATTGAAATTTTTTCATATATTAGCATCTAGTTATTAGTTATGCAATGTGAAGTAATTGATTTGAGTTTGAAAGATGTGCCCTACAATGTAATCAGTGATATGAATATAAACTACAAAAATCTATTTTTTACAATTTATTACTTGAACTCTTTATGTTTTTTACTTTCTATATCCCTATGAAAATGATTTGGTAGACATGTATGAAAATTGTGGTAGGATAGACAATGCAGTGAACTATTTTCCACAATGCCTCAAAGAAATGTAGTCTCATGGAATTCCATGACAAGAAAATTCAATTGGAAGCTACTCAAGTAGTTATTAGATATGGGTTGACTTTGTAAAAACTATATCGTAATTGAAATTTTGTCATCTATTAGCATCTAGTTACTAGTTATGCAATGTGAAGTAATGCTTTGATTTTGAAAGATGTGTAATGTAATGTAATTAGTGATATGAATATAAACTACAACAATCTATTTTCTACAATTTATTACTTGAACTCTTTATTTTTTTTCTCTCTATATCCCTATGAAAAATGCTTTGGTAGACATGTATGAAAATTGTGGTAGCATAGACAATGCAATGAACTATTTGCCAAAATTCCTCAAAGGAATGTGGTCTCATAGAATGCCATGACAAAAAAATGCAATTAACAATTGCTCCTAGTTATTAGATATGGGTTGACTTTGTAAAAAACTATATTGTAATTGAAATTTTATCATCTATTAGCATCTATTTATTAGTTATCCAATGTGAAGTAATGCTTTGAGTTTGAAAGATGTGCAATGTAATGTAATCAATGATATGAATATAAACTACAAAAATCTATTTTCTCCAATTTATTACTTGAACTCTTTATTTTTTTTCTCTTTATATCTCTATGCTATGGAAGTGCATTTCAATTTTGCTGCTATGGTTGCAACTATAGAAACTAACGATACAAGGATTAAATTTGGTGAAGTTTCCCAAGGATCCCAAGGAAACCAAATTTAATAGTACTATAACATGAGTAACAATGATCTATGTAATACCTTATGCTATCTCCTTATGGGGATTGTGTTAAACTATCATTTCTTCCTTAAGCTCATGGATTTAAACTTTGATTTGACGACTCATTATGAGGGAAAGCTCCCTTTTGGCTCTTCCGTATCTGCTATTTTATCTTTGTGTCCCAAACCTGAATTCCTTGGTATTACTAAATTTGGCCTTGTAGCCATCTTGCCTAGCTTTTTGTGCAAGGACAATGTGGCTAATAAACCTCGCTTTTCCATCATGACATGTTTACCTAGCCGCAACCACTTCAAGATCCCCATTTATGATACAACCAAGATTAAATTAAGTGATTTTCTTATTCACGTGTGTGTCCTGCACACTGCCTTGATTAACCAATGCTACTTTATTTTTCCAAATATCCATTATGTGTGGAAAACCCTTTGTTTAACTAGTATCTCTAACCTTTTTCTTTTACAAGTTCTCTGGTTTTTTCCTACGTAGAAAGACATTATGGGTGGTGATCATGTGCGGACAGAGCTTGAAAACTACGATGAATTCTACAAAAAACCCACTCGTGTGGCATATTTGTGTCGAAGGTGGCTTAGTTCTGTTGATGGATAGTCTTGTGGGTCATGACCCTACCTTGTCTGCACATTTTTCAAATTCTTGGAAGGATCGAAGAGTGACTTTGGGCAATATTTCTTTTGAGTTTAGTGAATATATGATTGCACAAGCAACTGGGTTGTAGAGCACTGGAAAAAGGTATCTGAAACATACCAAGACCCAAGATAATGACAAGATGAAAGCATTTTTTGTGGGGAATGAGGAGTCGGTCCATAACCATTCAAGTTTTGAGTGGGAGACCCTTCCGCAGCCTTGGGATCCAGTATGTATCACCCTCAAGAAATATGTGACTCTTGAAGGTAGATGCAAAACCTAATTTTTCTACCATTTCCCTTTGTTGAATCACCTTAGGCACAAATTTTTGTTAAGTTTTCCTTTATTCCAACTTATGGATTTAGAAAGCTCTATGGAAAAATGCAAGGAAACTGCTAGCCTTAACTTGGATGATACCCCTCCTCTGCCTCTCCACCAAGGGCTCATTATGAGACTCTATCATTTTCATCTCGCTTTATTCCAACCTAAGCCCATATCCACTATCTGTGTGGAGGAAATCAAACCTCTCAATGTTGTAAACATCTCTCCAATCGAGTCCAAAGGTCCCATTTAGAAACCCCATCTGGGTGTTACTGATAATCCTAAGCCCAAGTTTGTTGCCAAAAAACTCAAGGGAAACACAAGAAATGCCAAGACGAGTGTTGCGGCTAGTCTATATGAACTAAAGACAACCCCGCCCAAAAAATCTTACAAACCCACTCTGAAGAAGAAAGGAAAAGATGACAGGAAAGGCTTAATGGAGCCACTGGTGAAAGAGAGTAGAGGTAAAAATGTTTTGGGGAAGGACTCTAAGGGTGACATAGTGGTGGAGGCAATGGTTGTGATTGGAGGAGAGACCATAATTTGGAGGTCTAAGAGATTGGACAAAAATAATAATAAAAAGACAGGTGGTTTTGGACTCAGAACAGGAGCGGTTGGACAATAAAGACTACAAGGATGATGAGATGTTTAAGGAGGAAGAGGAGGAGTATGCAAAAGGTACCCACACCATTCCAGATAATAGTAAAGAGTATAAAGAGAATTCAACCTCCCAGTCCTTGCACCCGTTGGATGTGGAACATATCGAGAATGTGAAGGTTGTTGATGATGGGGAGGAGCATTGTGTGCTAAAGGAGAGAATGGACAAACTGGACAAGAGATTCAAGGGCTTGACCTGCTTTACTGTGAAGTTGGTCCACTTTCTCACCAACACTCTGTTTGTGGTAATTAAAGATGAGCTGGAAGGTAAGAATGTTGATGAGGATCAAGAATGGGTCAGGGATGATGTTGTGGACCACCTGTCAAAGAACTGGGATAATGTCAGTTAGATGTTTTTTAGTTTGTGTTTTTTCTATATGTTGTTAGTTGGTGGTCGGTGTTCTATTTTTTGGCTAGTTTTTATGTTATCTAGACTTGATATTTTTGGATTGTGTGCCTCGATGCGTTAAGGGTACAACACCCTATAAATGCTACTTACCTTATCAAAAACAATGATCTATGTAATTCATAAACTATTAAAGTGCAAGATTGTAAGAAATCAATATTTAGATATAGCATGTTCTCCATCATATCTCAACTGTTATAAAGTGATTATACATTCAAATTTTAAGTTTCAAAATAGGAAACCATGTAGAAAATGAATAAAATATGTCGAATATCAATTTTTATATATAGAAGTGTAAAGTAATTGTGTATCCAGATATACAAATTTGGCATATATGCCAACTCAAAATAATATTTACAAAATGTGGCATATGCTATCTCATCCAACCTATATACATACAATGTATATGTCAAATGGCTATTCCATGTCAACAAAATTTTAATCTTTTGGGGGACCACTAAAATGTAGCCTCTTCGAGCTACCTAATGGTTGAGAAGATGTTTGCACAAAAATAATTTGAACCACAAATTAGATTAATTAGCTCTCGATGGTAAATAACTTAAACTACTAAAAAGAAATTTATCTATTATTTTTAATAACTTTCAAAATCACATCTAATCATTATACTAAACTATAAATTAAAGTCTAATTCAATTATTGGTTACCTCAAGAATTTTTTCTTACATTGCCATACATTTAGAAAATGATGGTTCCTTAGGATGTTTAGGATTCCTACCATATTGTCTTGGTCCTGGATCCATAGACATGGATGGTGGCATACTCTACAAGAAGAAAAATGAAAATGACAAAATTAATATATAATTGTTATCAAAAAAACATAAACCAACATATATCTACAAACTTATATAGATCTACTAGATATAAAAAAACCATATACCTGAATAAGTGATGCAATTGAGATAATTTATTGAGAGGAACTCATCATGGTAAAAGGTGTGGCATCAGTCACATCTAGAGTACATTGAAAAAGTAAAAATAAGATCAAGATATCAGTCAGTATGTATTTAATTAATCATGATTCAAAGGATATGCACGTACAATAAAAACATTTTACATGTAGAAAAAATTATACCAATGTGTTTAGGCCAAAGTCAATGGCCGAAAGAGTGCCATACTGCACATCTCTAATCTACTCCTCCATCAACAACTATTCAAACCCACTTAAATATACAAATTAGTAACATGTACTATTTTTTATAATAATTTTAAATGAAATGCATTATGAATATATTTAAGTTTTACATATACAAAAGATTGAGGTTGTTGCTCCCATCTACATCATGGGAGAGCATGACACCTGTTCCTCCCTCACACATCCCCCTACACCTTTAATATGCACTAGTGCTCCATCTCCTCCAAGTGATGTATCATGCACCTCATACTCAGATGTATCTAGGGGAGCCTCCTTTTTATCTCCTATAGGACCAAAACATGTATGCCCACATGTAGTGCACTGATGAGGAACACAATTATGCCTCAATGATGTTTTTGCACTAGTATCAACTAAAGCACGAGGAGTGACACCCTCTAGAATTTGAGCACACTATGACGATTGTGTAATAAAATGGCTAGTCAAAGAGTGTAAGGCCAAGATACTATGTTGGGTCGCATCAACAACAAGTTTTGATGGGGTGCTAGAGGTGGAAGAGGAAGACTAAGAGGGGAAACATAGGGACCTTTCATAATACGCATTGCCCTAGGTTTATAATGTGGCAATTCCCATATCCACTCCCTCAAAATTCCTAAAAAAAAAATAGTTTACATGTCTTCCTAAAACAAATTCCGCATATAATTTGTGAAGAAATTATAGGGACATCAAGGTTGTTGTTGGGTTCTTTATCAAAAACCATCCACCAATGAATCCAAAATTTTGCAACTATGCCTGGATGGGTGCACCATTTTATGGAAAATTTAGGTTTACATAAACCAACATTTTGTCCTATTCTTCAATCCACAAAATGTTGGGCTAAATTAGCTTTGGATATTTCTAAACTTTTGATGTCCTGATACGAAAAACCATTTTCATATTCTAACCTCTTTTGATCTCTTCAATTTTGAAATGTAGCATGTTATTGGGTGATGTCCCTAACATGAGAGATTATGGCTTCTATACTTGGGGTCATTGATCATAAATTCTCATGGGTATAGTTTCTCTCAGATATGTTTGTCAATTCAATTATATTTATTTCAATTATGTCTTGAATTGAAGGAGAGTTTGGTGGAGGGTTTGGTGGAGGATTTGCTAAACCTTGTTCCATTTTAACCCTATTGTAGATTAGAAATTTATAAATTAACATTACTTTCAAATAATTCCTATAATTTCAATTAAAAAAACCTAATATTTTGTTAAAAAATCATATAAAAAATCAAATTAACTAAATATTTGTGTTTTAACATACCTGTGTGATGAAAAATCGATGGGAATTCACAAAGAGGTTGAAATTGTGAAGGAGATGTGAAAATGGCATCAAAAATAGATATCATAACTATTTGATATATGTTCCTTGCTTCTTTGTCATGAACAATCATTGTTAAATGACTGTTCATGACCTTTAATATTTTATTTATACTGTCGAAAAATGGAAGCTACACATAGCTCTCCAAAATGGATATCCATTTTGGAGAACAATTTAACTTTTTAAAATATGACATTTTATATATATTATACATAATATAATATTTATAATATATATATATTATATTATATGTTATTTATATATATTAATATATTATGTATTATATATATTTATATATCAATATATAAAAATATAGATTAATATTAGTACATATTTTTATATATTATATGATTTTACAAAATAAATATTCATTCCTTAAAGCTATCCATGGCTCTTCAAAATGGATATCTGATTTTTAGAGCTATGGATAGCTCTCCAAAATAGATGTGTTTTGGAGAACACTTTAATTTTTTAAAATATGACGCATATTAATTATATATCATATATTAATATATATATATATATATATATATATATATATATATATATATATATATATATATTATAATATTATATATTATATATTGTATATTAGTATATATTAATATATAAAAATAAAAATACAAATTAATATTAATATGACTATAGACATGGAAAATGTACAATGTTGTTTTGGCACACTTGATCCTGATTACTAACAACATTTCCTCCAAAATCATGTTCTCAGCATTTCATCATCTTTTGTCTCTTAATTTAGTAAATCATTATTTATTGGATTAAGTCTTCCTCTTTCAATGATTAAATTAATCAATTTAATTTAATTAATCTTACATCCCTGTTTAATTAAATAAATCATTTTATTTGATTAAAGTCTCTAAATTCCTCTTATTCAATTAAATAAATTAAACCTTATTTGATTTAATCTAACATATTCCTTCTTGGTTAAATAAATCAAACCATTTATTTAATAAATCATTTCCTCTCAATTTTGATTTAAAATAATTCATCTATTTGAGTCAAAATTGTCAAATCACCTAATTCTTCATTAAATTAATCAAAACCTTGATTAAGTTAATCTCTCTCACTAAAATCCTCTAGAGAATGCAACTTGCACAATAAATCAATTACTTTGATTTATTTAATTCTCTAGTTTCCCTCACAAAGCATCAAAAGGGAATATTCTCTCATTTGAATTCAAAAAGTCCAAGTGGACTTGGTCCTTCCAACAAGGCATTTAAATCCTCTTACATGTCCTTGGCCTTGAGCCAAGTGACATTAAATTCATTTCCCTTCCCTCTTCAACAAGTCATTTCACAAATTCAAATTCAAATCAAATGCATTTATTGGCACTTTGGCCAGAATGTGCACAACCACTAACCATTCAAATCATGACATGTAGCACTCAACCATTGGATTGAAAGTTAGTCCCACATTGCTCAAATCTCACTTTCTCTTCCGAATTGAAAGTTATAAATTGGAGGCTTCTCTCCTCATTTCTCATCCACAATTGCATGCAAAGTTACTCTCTTCACATTGAGAGCTAATTTTGCCCATTTCACTCAACCTATCACCATTTTCACAATTTTTTAACAAGGTTATGCTCAAATCTCTTTTGAGATTTGACCATTTCTCAAATCACTCAACATTACAACTTAGGAATTGGGAAAGGGCCAATTGCAACACTTCATTGGCACCAATTCCCCCATGGGATCACTAATTTATTGGCTTAATTAGGATTTAACTTCATTTCTTGTTTTGTGTTCTTCATTTCCTAATTTTAGTTTGAATAGATGGATTTCATGGGGAATCTCTCATACTTGTTTGCATGCATTTGATCTAACAACCTAACATGTTTGTTGCTCTTGTGCATTTGCAGGTTTAGGGGTTCACATTTTGGCGCTAGAAGGAGGGCAACCTCAAGAAATTAATCACGTTTTTAAAATTTCTGCCTTTTTTTCTAACATTTTCTTGTAGGTCACAAGAAAACAACCGCGTAGCATCATATTGAGCTGCTTTCATAGGCGCAACACAATACTTCACCGCTTTCAGGGAAGCAGTGTCATACTGAACTGTGCATAGTTTCTAAACTGCGTCGCTTTTCTCTTCTCGCCTGTCATTTTAAAAAGTTTCTAACTCCACCGCTTTCATCTCCGTGGTGTTGTATTGCACTGCCTTCAGCACCGCGGCTGCATATCGCACCGCGTTTACTCCAAAATCCACCGCTCCTGCTTTCCTGCCTGGAAAATTTGAAATTTTAAGCAAGGCCACTTCCAAAAATGCATTCCTTACCCATATCAGGCCGCTTATTCACTCATTGTTTCTGCAGAGCACCATCCACAGTCAACCACGCGACGCTATATAGTGTCGCTTTTACCCAAACTGTGCCACTTTTACAAACTGCACCGCGGAAAAACAGTGAGGTCTAAAATTGACATGTGCTTTTTAAATTTTGGATTTTCTAACTCTTGACTTTGCTTGTTGTCTTTTTCCTCTCTGGTTTTCTGTCATCTTGCAAGCTGGAGCAAAGGTTGGAAGTTCATCATGACCTCATACTCATCATGCAAAAAAGTGTTTTTAAACATTAAAGTGTTCTTCAACACTTTTGAGGGATTTTAAAATTCTGCTTGTTAAGAGAAATTTGTTAATATCTTTGGCCTTAGAAACACTAGATTTACTTTGGGTTTAAAAAGAACAAACAAATTCCCCTTTTTCAAGCAAAGTAGGAGATTCATTATGACACCATGCTCATTTTGTACAAAGTGTTCTTCAACACTCTTTAAGGATTTTTAGATTCTTGTTTAAAAGGAATTTGTTAATTTAATTTTCCTTAGGAACACTAAACTTCTTTTGGGTTCTAAAATAAACAATCAAATTTTTTTTCAAAAGTTGTCAAGGGGCTAAAAAGAACCTTAGACAAACATACTAGATTTTTTTTAAAGGTTAAAAATTGAACAAGGCAATCTCACATTTTCTTTGATGCTTAAAAACAACTCATTATTGCTTTGAGGGATTTAAAATGAATATGTGTTTTTTGTGCCTTGTAATCTTTTTTGCAAAGTAGTGTCATTTAAAAAGGCATATGCACTTCTCTCACGTTTCACGGTGATCTTGAGAATCAAAAGTATTTTTGATGACACTAAGTTGCATAAAATATTTCCTCCACATTTCAATTTGGGTATCTAAAAATTGAACAAAACATGTGAGTGTGAGTAAACCTATTGCGAGTGTTCTCCCTTTGTTTTTAAACAAAGATTGATCGAACTACGAATATGTTTGTTCACTTTTGTTTATCTTAGAGGGCATGTCTTGTGGGAAAAAGTACTCACCCAAGGGAACGACCCAATCGGGAACACACTAAAGCCAAGTGACTTCCAACCGATATATAAGTGTGGATTCTTGAGGAAAGTTCAAGAATCACGAGGATTATTCCGATGAGATGGACAGAAATGGACTCTCGCTGATGTTGGATAATCCCCCATGAATGGAATGCCCACATTAGAACCCTTTGTTTAGAAAAAGGCCAAAACCTTATCTATTTTGTTGGTGCAAAAGGTCATGTCCTTTGAAGCCGCCCCACGTTATACATGCGGTTTTGTTGTAGAGATGGAAAGTATGCCATGGGAGATTCATGGGTACTACTGCTTGGCTAACCCGAGAAGCGTGTGTCGTGGAGGGGAGTCAGTGTGGTCAAGCATTTAGCCATTCACGCAAGATATGCGCAGTTGGATTCGTCCAAGTGGGAACCCAACAAGATATTACCTCATCATCCTAGGATTGTAAAAGTGCTTGGAAGTGAAGAATACATTGCTTGGTCCTAAAAAATTTGAAAATGAACATTCACAAGACCTTCAAATTTCAAACCCCTTTGAGGAGACAAATACCTTTGATGAATCTAAGCACTCTTTCTTTCCCTAGGGATCATATCCTTAGAAGTTTCTAAGTGTTTGGCTTCTATCATCATTTATTTTCAATAAGGTTAAACGTAGAAGACTTTTGCCCTACTTTCCTTGAGTTCCACATAATGGACCTTGTGGGATGAAAAATAAAGTGGAGCATTAGACATATAGTTTGAAGCATAAGCAAGAAAGTGCCTTTGGTAACAAAGAAATCATTAAAGCCAAGATAAGAGACAAATTGAACCTCACATGTGTTGTTCCAAATGATTTCCCGAAAGATCAAGATTCCAAAACCAAGATTCAAAAGGATAAGTCTAAAATCCCATGAACAACGCCTTGAAATGCTCCTTGAAGTCAAAGAAAGACTAGTATAAAACTTCTACAAAAAGGCTTCAAGGAATAATCCAACTTTGTATGCGTTCTACTATCAACAAAATCCCAAACTTTTTGAAAGGTTTTCTTTCCTCACATAGAAAAATCAAATCTCTCCATCAAGTCAAATCTCATCCCATCAAAAAACTTCTTGAGAACTTTAGAAAAATCACTCATGCTAAACTTAAAGGGCTAAACTAGCATCACCCTATCTTTGCTTAACACACCTAGCCAAAATAGTCAAATCTCTTGGACGAATGTACCTCTAGGATAACACAACTTCCTAAGGTTCACTAGTTCACCATCACCTTGATTGACTTAACGCACCTAGCCAATTAATCCACTTGTGGAAGTTCCCCTAGGATAACACAACTTCCTAGGGAATACAACTTCACTACAATCCTATTTGACTTGATACACTTAGTCAAACCATCACAAATCAATCTAAGTCCTAATAATTTAGCATAACCCTTCAAAATTTCTTCGAAAGGTTTCACTCACTCACTTCATCCATTTATCCCATCATCATTACCACCCTCTTTGATCATTAACTTCCCTACTTCTTCTCTTTTGGGCCTAAAAGGTTAGGATCAAACGATCCCTATTTTTTATGGTCCAAACAAGATCACAATACAAGAAGAACATGGAAAATATCAGTGAGATATCAAATTTCATGGACACGAGTCAGTTAACCTCTAAAATAAACCTTGCAGGATCAAGCAATCCCCCAAGTAACTCTCCTTTATCATCACAAAATCCTCAAGAGGAGAGCCATGAAGAGGACATCACAAACAAAGAGATGGGGATGACACAATCTAAAATGATGAAAATGGTTCAAAATCCAGAGAACCAAAAAATTGTCAGTGCCATGTTCAAATACTTAAGCACGTTAGCGGAAGGAGGGATACAGTTCCCTTCCATCCTTGAAACAGGCACTAGTGTGGGCATGCCTCTTACAAATGCATCCCAACATCAAATTTCAATCAATAAATACCTCACACCACCTTAGCCATCACACCAGCCTCACTGAATGTAAACAAGGGGAGTGCCATGTTTTGAGAGTTATAAAGCATCGCCTTATGGCCAACAAAGAGGTGGTTGTCAACACCGCATCGAATAATTTTGTCCCAGTAAATCCATCCCACCCATACGTCCCACTCACCTTTCATAATCATGTTGGTTCATCCTCATTCCATGCTACACCTGCATATCAATCAAGCATACAAACTTCTCTACCACAAGGAGAAGGTGGTTTGTTTGGAACAACCAAAGTCATTGATCCTTTTTCTTTCCAAGGTAGCATACCATCTCTTCCCCCATTTCCATTCACAACCACATCACCTCTCAGATTGGGTTTTCCTCCCCTAAACATCGATAGTTTCTCAAATCCAGGCAATGTGAGAATCACATCAAGTTCTCTCTTTTTGCCCGTAGCATCACAACAACAAATCATGACCATTCAAATCACCCTGACAAATACATCAATTGGTCCTCAAATATTCCAAAGCATGCCTTCTCAAGGACCAAACATCTCAACCACCCCTCCAACAACCCAAATCCCAACCACCACCATAACCCTTTCACCTATCACAACGGTTGGCGTCATTCTCATTCCACCACCAATCCCACCAAAAGCTAACACAACAAATTCATTCACCACTCTAATCCAAACCATTTAAAAGGCCAACCAGCAGAGGGTACTCAAACATAAGCAGCAAGCTCAAGCTCAAGCACAAGCTCGAGCCCAAACTCAAGCTCAAGCTCAAGCCCAAGCACAAGCTCAAGCTCAAGCTCAAGCGCAAGCTCAAGAACAAGCACAATACCAAGCACAACTGCAAGCAATCCATCTGCAAGCATACCAACAAGCCCTGCAAGAATTTTAGGTGCAGCAACAAGCCAAACAACAAGCTTTGTTGGCACAATAGCAGCTCGACCAACAACAAGCTTTGTTGGCACAACAACTGCTAGACCAACAACAAGCCTTGTTAGCGCAACAATAGCTTGACCAACAACAGGCTTCATGGGAACAACAACAGATGGACTAGCAACAAGCGTTGTTGGAACAATAGCAACAAGCATTGTTGACACAAATGCGAGCATACCAGCAATCCTTGAACACACAGCAGAGCTTACAGAAAATGCCCACTAGTACTCCTCCCACCCATCAAACACCTCAAACACCTCAAAACACGTTCATTCCACCTCCTAATCCGAACAAAGATGTCACAACACAAATCAAACTACTTTCACAGTAAGTGTTGGACTTACAAGCAGGAAAAACAACAAAAACATTGAGCAACTTGTGTCCTTATCCTTTCAACAGAAGTCTCACCATGATACCATTCCCAAAGGGATTCGAGATCACCAAATTTGACAAGTATAATGGAACAGGTAACCTTGGAAACCACGTCAGGGAATTTCAGGTGCATTGCATGGAGATCACATATGATGACATGTATCTAATGCAACTATTCCCTCGAAGTCTGATTGGTCCAGCCATGGAATGGTTTTCTCACCTACCCATGGGCATTAAAACATTTGAGGAAATCATAGAATCTTTCCTTAAGAATTATGCTTTCAACATGGGTGTGGATGTTAGTTTGGAAGAACTATCAGCATTCAAACAAACAAAAGGAGAGCTATTCACATCATTCTTGAAAAGGTGGTGATCCAAGGCCAACTAGACCAAATGGACCATGCCAGAAGAACAACAAGTTTGCACCATCATATCCAATCTAGATGAAAACTTAGTGTTCTACTTGAAAATGTAATGCATCACATCATATGATCAACTGATCCCAAAGGCACTCAATATTGAAAGAGCTCTTATTGCACAAAGAGGCGCATCAACATTCACTCCACCACAGGACAACCGCTTATCTAAAAACTATAATGATAAACCTTGAACATGGTCAAGAAACAAGAATATCACAAATGATGGCGTGGTCAATGCTAAAGTGGTTATCAGTGCCCTAAGCAGAACGTCCAAACCCATCATCAACCACAAAATCATAACCACAAAAAAGTGCAGACTAATGCAGTAGTGGCATAACAACCACCTCCCACCAATCAGATCAATAACTTGGGTAATCAAGGAGGACCACCTCCCCGAAGAAAATTTCCTCCCAAGCCAAAATTCATAGCTCTTGGAGAATCAATTGAGTCCATAATGAAAAAATTGGTTAAAGAAAACCTAATCAAAGTCTCTAACTCTGAGCAATACACGAAACCCATGACCAAACCACCATGGTATAATGAGAACCTCCTTTGTGACTTTCACAAGGTCAAAGGACATACCACCGCCAATTGCATGAGGTTAAAGAACATCATCCAAGACCTCATTGAGGATAATATTATCAATGTCGAACATCTAGCCGGAAACCAAGATCTGAAAATATACACAAATCTGATGTCAAACCACAGTCAAGGAAACAATCAGGGGAACAATAAAAGCAAGCAAAAGTATGCTAGCGCTAATCTAGTGTATGAGGAGATAGTTAGATGTGTCGATGAAATGGTCACAGTCATAAATGTCAAAGGAGCCAACAATAATTGTGGAGTCACCACACGTGGAGGAAAGGTCACCATTGTAAGGGCACCAACTAAGACCCCCATTTCTAATACAAAAGCCATCCTCTATGACTACAATGTCATAGACCAACTGAAGAAAACCCCCGCCCAAATCTCCATCATGGAACTATTGAAAATTTTTGCTGCCCATAGGAAGATCCTTGATGAAGCATTAGTTGCATCCACCGTTTCCACCACCCTTGACATAGAGCAGTTTCAGGCTATGGTTGGTAACATCGTTACCCCAAATATCCTTACATTCTCTGACCAAGATTTCCCCCTGCAACCATCTCATTACCGTGCACTTCACCTTCAAGTGTTGGTCCATAAAAAGAAAGTTAAAAGAGTCTTGGTGGATGGAGGTGCAGGCCTTAACATTTGCTCTCTTAAACTTATAAAGAAATTGGGATTCATCGAGGATTCCATTAACAAGAATCAGAGCATCACAATAAGGGCGTATGATGATCAAGAAAGAGTTTCTGAAGGCACTATCAAAATCCCCATCCAACTGGGAGCGACAACTATGGAAACCACCTGTCAGGTCCTCGACCTTGACCTACCATATAACATCATCCTTGGACATCCATAGATCCATGGAATGAAGGTGATGGCCTCGACTTATCACCAATGTATCAAGTTTTCACACTAGAATGAGGAGGTCACTATATATGGGGATCCCAAACCTTTTGCCTCCTGCAAAAACTTGGAAGCCAAGTTTTATGAAATCCCCCAAGTACCAAAAAATGATGAAGGCCATCCACTTCATACATCGACCCAACCAACCTAGCCTCCACTTCTGTGACAAAGACACCCGGCATCCCTAATATATCCGAAATCAAAAACATGATCCAGGACAATGGATGCGGTGATGATAGAATGAAAAGGAATGCATTTGTTGTAGAAGAGTTAGCACAATCTCCTAGGTCACACGAGCAACCTCGACCAACTAAAACATCTGTCCACACTGTTAGGGAAGATACCTCTGGATTCCACCGTTGGGGGGACCTCAATTGAGAAAATGTGGATGAGAGGGACATCTCATTATACCAAGATGAAAGTCCCACTCCCACCCTACAAATGGATGAGGCCAACAAAAGGCTACAAATGATGCTTGGCATGGGCTATAATAGAAATGAAAGCCTTGGAAAGAATAGTGATGGACGTCTGGAGCCCATCATTGCAGAAAGAAGAATGTGGAACCTTGGCCTCGGTTGTACTCCTCCAGGTATAACCATGTGTGGCAAAGGTGCTCCCAGTAGGGCATTCAGGTCCTCTCCTCAAGTCTCGGCAACCAACCTTAGATTACTTGTATCCACATGCCTACCTCTTAACAACTTCATGTTTGACATAATCGAGGTTTGTAGTAGCAGTGACGATGATGACACCATAGGTGGCTTACCTAGGCTCTTTGAGGATTCTAGCCTACTAATGATTAGTGCCTCCCCAGCTGAGTCAAACCAACAAACCCACCAAATCCACTTAGTGTACCCTCAACTCATTGATCACGACTAATGAGGACTGCCAATTCTAGACTCATTCAAAAATGATGAGGCAATCCCATAATTCATGGGACTAAGGGATACAGTTCCATGTGGGGATCACAAGGCAGGCTTCAACACCACATTAGACACCAAGGCATATTATGGTGAGACAATTAAGTCCTTCAGTCATAAAAGAAAAATATCGAGAATAAGCTCAAAGTTATTGAGTGAAAACCACATTGTGGCGCTCTCTAACCACAAAAAAGTAAAAATAAAGGATGCATCCAATGGTGAAAACCTCTATAAGGCACCGAAGCATGAAGGATTCAATCTCCCCCCTACTGCTCTACATCAAGAAAAGTTAGCAGTCCTGGTAGAGCAGTGCAACCCTGTCAACCTAGGAATGGAAAGAAAACCGCAAATCACTTTCTATGTTGAGTCTCTCCTAACAAAGGAACAAGAACTGCTAGCAACATTTCTGAAAGAAAGGAAGGTAAAATTTGCATGGACATATGCTGACATGCCAGGTCTAGATCCTAGGGTGGTGGTTCATCATTTGGTTGTTTACCCTGGAGCAAAACCAGTTAGACAAAAGTTAAGGAAAATGCACCCGCAAATAGCATTGCTCATCAAGATTGAGTTACAAAAACTCATGGATGTTGGCTTCATACGCCCGATTGACTATCCAAAATGGGTATCCAACCTCGTACCAGTCTCAAAGCCAAAGCGGGGCATCCGCATCTACACAAATTTTAGAGACCTTAACAAAGCATGTCTTAAGGATGATTTTCCACTACCCAACATTAGCATGATAGTGGACATGACAGCCGGACATGAGATGATGTCCCAAATGGATGGCTTCTCGAGGTACAATCAAATAATGATCGCAAAGGAGGACCAGCACAAGACAACCTTTACATGTCCTTGGGGCACCTACTACTGGAATGTGATGCCATTTGGGTTAAAGAACATAGGAGCTACATACCAAAGAGCCATGACATTGATCTTCCATGACATGATCCACAAAACTATCGAAGACTATGTAGATGACATATTGGCTAAATCAAAGAAAAGACTAGATCACATAGCAACTCTAAGTGCAATTTTTGATAGGCTGGAAAAATACAAGGTTAGGTTCAACCCAAAGAAATGTGTCTTTGGGGTACAATCGGGAAAGTTGTTGGGGTACATAGTTTCAATGAGAGGGATAGAAGTGGATCCCACAAAAGTAAAAACAATCCTTGAAATGGGAGTGCCAAGAACACTAAAGCAACTCAGAGGATTACAAGGTAGACTCCAGTCCATCTGAAGATTCATAGCACAACTGGTAGATAGGCAGATTGCCTATTCACACCTACTCCACAAGGGAGTAGCATTCAAGTGGGACGATAAGTGCGAACAAGCATTCAACAAGATCAAGGAATACCTACTTACACCACCTGTTTTGATGCCACCGATCGTAGGGAAACCATTGATTCTATACATCTCAGCAACGAAAGCTGCCCTTGGTGCCCTTTTAGCCCAACATGATGAAAAGGGAACCGAGCGGGCCATTTACTATATCAGCAGAACAATGGTGGGGCATGAGCTCAATTACACATCAATAGAAAAATCTTGCTTGGCAGTGGTGTTTTCAGCCCAGAAATTCAGACACTACATGGTAACTCATCAAATTAAGTTGATTGCCAAAATAGACCCCCTCAAGTATTTATTGTCAAAAGCAATGCTTACAGGTAGAATGGCTAAATGGGTTATGATACTATCTAAGCATGATATTGAGTATGTAGAGAGAAAGGCAATAAAAGGACAAGTAATTAAGGATCAGCTAGCAGAAGCTCCAATATATGTAGACAACCCACTCATATCAGAGTTTCCAGACAAGTCCCTTTTCAATCTTAGTGCAACCGACCACTAGAAACTATACTTTGATGGCTCCCACACGCAACATGGATCAGGATCCAGTGTGTTCTTCATCACCCCACAAGGGGATTGCATACCAAGATCTTACAAGTTGGTGTTCCCCTATACAAACAATATTGTAGAATACGAGGCTTTAACCATAGGTCTCAAGATTGCAGCATAGTGGCGAATCATGGCATTAAAAGTCTACGAAGATTCACAACTTGTCATTAACCAATTCAACGGTGAATACCAAACTAAGGATGATAAGCTCACACCATACGAGAAAGTGGTAGAAGGCCTTAAGGAATCATTTATTGACATCACTTTTGAGAAGATACCGAGGGCAAACAATAGAGCAGTTGACGCAATGGCAACGATCAGATCCTTGCTAGATATCCCTCGCAACGTCTCAAAACATGAATTCCTCGTAGAACAGCTTCTCATACCCACTTTCGAGGTACCAGAGTCAGAATACATGTTCGAACTCATTGGTCCTGGTGATCTTTGGTACCATTACATCTACACCTATCTAAGATTAGGAATCCTCCCAGCCGGCATTACCCCGAACCTCAAGAAAACCTTTGTCAAAAGGTCCTTACGATTTTTCATCCTAGGAGAAACCCTCTTTCGTAGAAGCATCGACGGAACCCTATTACGTTGTCTAAAACCTGAGGAGGCCTTGACTACTTTGACTGAGGTACACAATGGCACATGTGGTTCACACTCAAGTGGTATGACCTTGGCTAAGAAGTTGCTAAGAACCGGGTACTACTGGATGACAATGGAGAGAGAGGCACACGACTTTGTCAGAAGCTGTCTACAATGCCAATAGCATGGAGATCTCATTCATGCACCAGCTCAAAAATTACATCCCATTGTTACACCTTGGCCCTTTTCACAATGGGGGCTTGATCTCATAGGTAAAATCTCACCCACCTCATCCAATGGCCATAAGTTCATTATCACTGCCACTGAATATTTCATGAAGTGGGTTGAAGCAATCCCCATGACCTACATCACTGGAAATCAGATATCCAAGTTCATCCTAAACTACCTCATTTGTTGATACGGTGTTCCCCAATCCATCATCTCGGATAATGGGACAGCTTTCAAGAATCAGGATTTCCGTGACTTGTGTGAAAAATTCAAAATCCAACATCGCTTTTCCACCCCATATTATCCACAAGGAAATGGCCAAGCAGAAGCTACCAACAAAACCATCCTGAAGATGCTTAAGAAAATAGTCAATGACTCTTGTTGTGATTGGCATTTGCAGTTAAATCCTGCCTTATGGGCCTACTACACCAGCATCTGCATGCCAATAGGTGCCACCCCATTCTCCCTAGTCTACGGATCATAAGCCATCCTCCCTATTGAGATCGAGCTTTCATCATAGAGGATATCATTGCAAAACCTCATCACATATGAGGAATACAGGGTTACAAGACTAAATGAGATGGAGTTATTAGATGAATGACGCATGGATGCCCTAAATCATCTATAGGTCTACCAGAATCACCTGAAACGGAGCTACAACAAGAAGATCAGGCAATGCACCTTCCAAGTCGGTGACCTTGTGCTAAAATAGAACCAAAAGAATGTACCAACACGGAGAGCAAAGGAAAATTTGAACCCAACTGGTTGGGACCTTTCATCATCACCACAAGCAATAAATCAGGGGCATATCAATTTTCAACACCAGAGGGCGAGCCTTTGTAGGAGCCCATTAACAATTGTCATCTCAAAAAGTTTTATGCCTAAGAACTTGCAAGGTATGGAACTTGAAAATACAAAAATAATCATTAAAAGTCCTGAAAAATGGTTACCTTGATGAAAACCTAGCAAACAAGCATCTTGGTGACAACAACAAAAATACAAAAATACAAAAATCAGAAAAATCAGAAAAAGGATTGAAAAAAGCAAAGAAAGTCGTCCTCTAGTGAAAACCACTTCGGTGGCACTTTGGAAAAGTACCTTGGTGAAAACCTAGCAAACAAGCATCAAGTGTAAATAAAGCACTCTCTATCCACTAAGATCTGCATGTCTCACTCACCCATTCCATCACATTCCATTGATCATTCATCCACCCATCCGCTCGCATCCATACCATAGCCTGAGCTGATGCCCATATCATATTCCACCATAGTACTAGTTGGCATATTCCTAAGGTTAGTTTTTCCTGCCTATTTGAAGTAATCTATCACTTAACGCTGGGGGAAAGTCCTTGAAATAAGCGCTAGATCGGATTTGTGTATATTTTTGTCCTCTTCCCAAATCATCAGAACAATTCAAAAACATTCGAAAAATTCATCAAAATTCCAAAAACATCCAAATCATCAAAAAATCCAAAAACATGTCGAAATATCAAAAAATCTTCAAAAATTCATCATTGAGTCTTGTCAGTCTTTCACCTTGTCTGAACTACGTCGTCTCTGAGCTTGAACGTAGGCAAGGTTGATCTTTGATCATCCCCCGAGACAGTTAGGGTCTGTCCTTAGGCATTCGTCGCATTGGCAATCTGTTTGCCCATCTACTTTCACATTTAGGTCAGTCCTTTAGGCGTCCGTCGCAATAAAATGGCAATCTATTTTCCCATCTTATCATCATCAATTTTGTCATCAGTCGAACTACATGGTCTCTGTGTGTATAACATAGGCAAGGCTAATCTACAGATCGACTCCCAAGACCCCTAGGATGGGTCTTTAAGTTAGTCCTTTCGTCGTAAATCTTGAAAATATCAAAAACATTTGTAAAACATCTCAAAATACCAAAAAACAGCCTCAAAATATCTAAAAACCCCAAAATGGTGCATCCATTTCATCTCGCTTTCACCCATGATTGTCATCACTCATAATAAAATCAATTATCGCTTTCACTCGTTGGTGAATCAATCAGAAGCTAGTCTAGCAGATTCAAAAAGTGAACACCTAATCGTCAGAATCTTAAGCCTAAGTCAGTAAGAAAGCAAGTTGGTCAAGTTGGAGTATCAATAGCTTATCACCCAAATTAGTCCCATCAAAACCCTGATCACAACATGTCCTAGGATGAAGCTTTCCTGGGATGGACATAAGCATCAGGTACCCCTCAGTAGTTTAGTCTTGGCTAGCAGTATGAAGAACATTAACTTATTTTTTTACTCTTTCTTGGTCTTTGTTGACTTATCTTATTTTGCACTCATTTCAAGGACCTTTCGATGATTCCTAGATAAAACAGGTTTAGAGAGAAAGGAATGGGGGCAACGATTATTATCTTTTTTATTTGTGGTGTTTGTGGGATTTTCTTGTAAAATAACTTAGTCATATATGTTTTGTTTAGTTTGTGGAGAGGATGTTTTAGATATCTTGTTGACCACATAGGAAAGCTTGCTTTTTTGTGTTTTGTCCCAAAATGTTTAGAATGTCTGAACTACATCTTGAATGTAGTATGTATGTTAAGTGTGAACAAGAATACTCCTATCTAATTTTCAAGTCAAAATTCCATCACACTGGATAGAATGCCATCCTGGTCCTTTATACCTTGATGCATCATACCTATGTGTGTTATCAAACATAACGTAATTGACCCTTTGAAAATCCCAACTCCTAGCAATGCAAATCATCATCATCATAACTAACTCATTTATTCTACAATTCTTCTATTTTCCTTCCACAGTAACATGGTATCATAATAGTGATCAAAAAATCACCAATCCATACACCCTGCATCCACATGATCATTAACATAAAAGGCACATTGCATCATATCATTATCTTAAGTTATAAGGAATAATATAAATTTGTTATTCTAAGCATCTTAAGAAAGCATTGCATCATACATAATCAGTAGCATCCATTATCATTTGCATCCATTAGCACCATTATTTAACATACATTATATCCATAAAGTCATCATTAAAAGCATGAAAAATATACAAAAACAAATGTATCCATACATCATATTATATAAGCATAAGAAATAGCAACATTTCATACCATCACATCAAATTAGAAATGCATCCATACATATCATAAAAGGTGAACCATCTCATATATATCATCAAAAATATATATACAATGTTATCATACAAATCTGATCAAGCGTACATCGAATACATGGTACAATAAGGCCAAAATACTACAGCCCGTGAATCAAAAATGCAAAACTGCTTGTGATCAAAAGGGCTAGCCCTGCTGGCTATTGCCCTCCCCCACCTACTTGTCACCATGATCCTCTATTGGCTACCTCCCTGTCTGCTAGGAGAAGTCTAGCACTTTGTCTAGCGGTAGTGATGCCGATAGTACTCGTTCTCCTTGATAGCCTCTATGTACTCCCGAATATCAACTGATCGGCCCCAAGATGTGGAAGCGACGCTCTCTAACTATCTTCGCCGACCAATCTCTTGATCCCTCTCGAATCGTGCTTGATCTCTCTCAACCATAACTGCAATAACCTGTTGTCAGGCCTCATCTCGCTCTGCCATCAAAACCTGCACCTGACCCTGCAACTGCTGAATTAGTGCATCCCATGGATCCGGTTGTGTTGCTGGTTGTGTTGTTGGTTGTGTTGTCAGTTGTACTATTGGTTGTACTACTGGATGTTTTTGTGGGACTACCTGGGGCTGCCCATCCTATCCTACTGGCAGCTGCACCGGTGGTATACCTCCTCGACCTTTGCCTGCTATCCTACCCCTGGCCCTCCGATGTGGGATCACTGCCCTAATAATTGTCAATCTCAATGGAGGTTGGAACCATGCCCTATATGCTGGAGTCACCCCTGCATCTGTTGGCCCCTAATCATATGGCCACAACCGAGCCACTAACTGTCTAAATGAGGACACTGCCTCCTTTGTTGGAATAGGCGGCCCCCAAGTTGTCTCTCTAGTCATACG
This sequence comes from Sequoiadendron giganteum, assembly GCA_007115665.2. Taxonomy (NCBI): domain Eukaryota; kingdom Viridiplantae; phylum Streptophyta; class Pinopsida; order Cupressales; family Cupressaceae; genus Sequoiadendron; species Sequoiadendron giganteum. The sequence continues at coordinate 402,012,388 of CM021107.1, read as the reverse complement.
TGCAAAGATGGCCATGTATTGATCGTCGGGTATGTCCTGCACCTCACCAAACTATCTGGCTACCCTATTGGGAAGGTACCTCTCTACCATGGGTTGCTCCCAGCCCTGCATAAATCTGTCCTGATGAGCAAAGAAGAGCTATTGCACATCATCATACCATGGACCTATACCCATCCACGACCTCCATATGAACACTATCATCTCATCCAAAACCCACCGCCAGTAGGCTATACCGTTTGTACCCATGTGGGTAAAGTGAATCTATGCCCTGCCGTACCGCCACACAATGGGATCATCAATGTCTATAATCACCGGTGTCACAATTGGGTGAAGCACTGGATCCGCTCCCATGCCCAAATGTGTAGAAGAGTCAATCTGGCCCCAAGAGCTCGACCATCCAAGTACACAAACTTGTGCAAATCTCTGTACAAAGAGGCCAGCAATAGTGGTCCCTAGGCAAAGCACACTCAGCGAACACACATATACTGCCATGTCAATCCCCAACCTGGACTGAAGTATCGGCCACACCGATAAGGAGATACAAGATCAAAAATAATAGCAGCCACAATCAACCTATAGGTAGGAGCAATACCCCGGTATCACTCCAAATCTATTTGACCATCGTAAAGAACAAGCTCATCAAGGCCCATAACATCAAAGTAGGCCTCCCTACCCTCCAGATCATATAACACTCAGGCTCCATGAATGGGTAGTCGCAGGATGCACCAGACATCCTCAAGATTAATGGTGGCCTCGCTAGTAGGAAGATGAAAATATGACCTCTCATTGTGCCACCGCTTGGCCAAGGCATGCATCATACCCTAGTGTGCCCGAACAGCAGGGATGTGTGCAACGTGCCATAACTTGAGAATCCCAAGTTGCTCCTGGAGATATACGTGCATACCCTGTAATCTCTCAAGTACTGGCCACCGGTGCTCCCTCGAATGAATGACCTCGCGACTCTTCTGTGTAAGGAAAGAAGCCGCGTCAGTTTCCCTAAAGAAAATTTGCTACCCATATTGCATTTTGCTTTTGAAATAGCAAAAGTGGCACTGTTCTCAAAAGTGATGCAGTTTGTAATATTCCAAACTGTGCCGCGTAGTTCACTTTGGCACCCCATTTTGACAAACTGCGTCGTGCGGCGCTATTTGTGCATGCGGCCGAGTTTGGTGACCGAAACCCTAAAAACCTAAACTACGCCGCACCGTGCTCTGTGCATAAGCAGTTCTATATAGGATCACACAACCTTGACTTTGTAGTTTCCATGACGCTATATCACGCCACGCCACCTAGACCGAACCTAAACCCTAATTAAAGCACGAATAACGAGAAAATCAAAAGTTGGATAGGGGTGCATACCACGGGTCCTGCAACGACTGGTCGCTGATGCACTCATACCCGCTGCAACACGTGTAGAGGAAGTTGTCGTTCTGCCATCTTGACCAAGTCTCAGAGCTAAAGGTGTCAAATTTTAAAATATTAAAATTGCAAATGTATTGAAAGTGACCCCTCGAGGTCTATTTAAGCCTGAAAATTAGGGTTTTTTGACCTAATTTGACGTTCCAACTAGGGTTTTGGTCCCCCGATTCCCGTTTTCATCCAACTGAAAGCCATTTTGTATACTTTTTGGCATTTTAATGCATTTTTTGGCATTCTGGGGCATTTCTGGCCTGTCAGGTACTTTATCCACTTTTTTTTGGCGAGATCATCCAAAAAATCAAAATTTTCGTCTAATCTCTCGAGGGGGCAATATCCTTCTACTGAGGCAGTAGTGGGGCATCTGAAAAATTTGAGAAATATTTTGAACTTTGATTACAGCAGTTTATTCTTTGAATCAATGCAACAAGTACATTGTTTGAAAGAGGGGAAAAATGTAGACATGGAAAATGTACAATGTCATTTTGGCACACTTGATCTTGATTACTAACAACATTTCCTCTGAAATCACATTCTCAACATTTCATCATATTTTGTCTCTTAATTCAGTAAATCATTATTTATTGGATTAAGTCTTCCTCTTTCAATGATTAAATTAATCAATTTAATTTAATTAATCTTACATCCCTGTTTAATTAAATAAATCATTTTATTTGATTAAAGTCTTTAAAGTCCTCTTATTCAATTAAATAAATTAAACCTTATTTGATTTAATCTAACATATTCCTTCTTGGTTAAATAAATCAAATCATATATTTAATAAATCATTTCCTCTCAATTTTGATTTAAAATAATTCATCTATTTGAGTCAAAATTGTCAAATCACCTAGTTCTTCATTAAATTAATCAAAACCTTGATTAAGTTAATCTCTCTCACTAAAATCCTCTAGAGAATGCAACTTGCACAATAAATCAATTACTTCGATTTATTTAATTCTCTATTTTCCCTCACAAAGCATCAAAAGGGAATATTCTCTCATTTGAATTCAAAAAGTCCAAGTGGACTTGGTCCTTCCAACAAGGCATTTAAATCCTCTTACATGTCCTTGGCCTTGAGCCAAGTGACATTAAATTCATTTCCCTTCCCTCTTCAACAAGTCATTTCACAAATTCAAATTCAAATCAAATGCATTTATTGGCACTTTGGCCAGAATGTGCACAACCACTAACCATTCAAATCATGACATGTGGCACTCAACCATTGGATTGAAAGTTAGTCCCACATTGCTCAAATCTCACTTTCTCTTCCGAATTGAAAGTTATAAATTGGAGGCTTCTCTCCTCATTTCTCATCCACAATTGCATGCAAAGTTACTCTCTTCACATTGAGAGCTAATTTTGCCCATTTCACTCAACCTATCACCATTTTCACAATTTGTTAACAAGGTTATGCTCAAATCTCTTTTGAGATTTGACCATTTCTCAAATCACTCAACATTACAACTTAAGAATTGGGAAAGGGCCAATTGCAACACTTCATTGGCACCAATTCCCCCATGGGATCACTAATTTATTGGCTTAATTAGGATTTAACTTCATTTCTTGTTTTGTGTTCTTCATTTCCTAATTTTAGTTTGAATAGATGGATTTCATGGGGAATATCTCATACTTGTTTGCATGCATTTGATCTAACAACCTAACATGTTTGTTGCTCTTGTGCATTTGCAGGTTTAGGGGTTCACAATGACAATATGATATTATATTAGTGATATTATATTATCTAAAATATAACCAATAATGAATATTTGATATTGATATGGTATCTATTTCGAGATGATATGACCTTTTTTCATATTGGATATATGTTATTAATAGATATCCATTTTTTTAAATGCATATATATGTTAATAACATATATCCATTTTGCTTCGGTTTTACCATAGGAAAATGTACTTTTTACCAACCCAACAAAAAAGTTAAATGTGATTTCAATGCTTTTCACTTCCTCATGTCACATTTTTTTGCATCTTCATTGTTTGGCCCCTCATGATCTTGCACAGAACCATATGATGGAGAGAGAGGGAAGGAGGGAGATATAGAGAGGTAGGGTAGGAGGGATAAATGAAGGGAAAGAAAGAGAGGAGGGAGATATGGAGAGGTAGGTAGAGAGAGGTAGGTATAGAGAGAGAGAGGAAAGGTGGGAGAGATAAAGAGAGAGATTGTGTGAGAGAGATAGAGAGGGGAGAGGGAGGGGGAGAGAGATGGAGGGAAGGAGGGAGGGAGATAGGTAGGGAGAGATAAAGGGGGGTAGGTGGAGAGAGAGGTAGGGTTGGAGGGATAGAGGTAAGGTGGAAGGAATAGAGGGAGAGGTAGGTAGAGAGAGAGAGAGTTTTGATGGGAGAGGTAGAGGGAGGGAGAGAGAGAGAGAGGGAGATAGGAGGGTAGGGTGGTAGGGATAGAGGGTGGGAGAAAAAGAGGGAATGAGGGAGACAAGGAGAGGTAGGTAGAGAGAGTTAGGGTGGGAGAGGTAGAGAGAGAGGTAGGGTGGGATAAGTAGAGAGAGAGGTTGTGAGTGTGTGAGAGAGAGAGAGGTAGGTTGGGAGAGGTAGAGGGAGCGAGGGAGAGAGAGGGAAGGAGGGAGATAGGGAGAGGTAGGGTGAGAGGGATAAAGGGAGGGAGAGAAAGAGGGAAGGAGGGAGAAAGGTAAGGTGCAAGGAATAGAGAGAGGTATATTGTAGAGAGAGAGAGAGGTAGGGTGGTAGAAGTGGGGTGGGAGAGGTAGAGAGAGGTTGACTGTGTCTATGTGGGAGAGAGAGGGAAGGAGGTAGATAGGTTTTAGTATATGGTGTTGTACACCATTTCATAAAATGTTTTATCATAATATTGTAATTAAATAATTATTTATTTGTGATACACCTTGGTGGTGTTGTTAATCACACTAGGTAATTATTTGGGGTCCATTTGATGTTGTATTGTAACATTGTATTATTATTATTTGTGTGGGATACATGTGATAATAATTTAGTATTGAGGAAATATTAAATAATGTGATGTCTTAGTACCCAATATTAAATAATGGGTTAGTGGTACATGGTTTAACCTAAACCACTAGTTGTATTATTTGCGAACTTGTGTCTATAAGAGAAAACACATGTGTAGTGGTTTAGGTTGGCTGAGTGGATTGGCTGTCATTATTGAGTCTTCTTGAAAGTGCATTTGTGAAACATAGCATGGGATGTGTGGATTCATGCTTGGACACATGGGAATACATCAAAGGACTTGATGCTTTAGAAGTGTTCATTGTAACTCTTGTATTTACTTCATGGTTGATTAAGGTGATGGAGTATGGATGCTTTTGGAGGTTGGGTTTTCCCAAGGTATATCCTGTGTCATATTTGATGGGTATTTTGTCTATTCTCTTGCATGTGGATTCTTAGCACTTGTTTGCATTGTTATATCTTTTGTGTTATGTGGAAACTGTCATAAGATGGCTGCAAGTTTCCTTACAAGTGGTATTAGAGATTTCATGGTAGGAGATTTTTTATTATAACTCTAAGTTGAGAAAATGTTGATTAAGTTTGAATCTATGCAATGCATGAGAGAATGAAAGAAAAGGAAAGATATGAGGGATTTGTAGGTTGTTTGTTGTAGATATAAGGGTTTTGGATTTTTTGTTATGATGGGTTGTTTGTAGATTTGGGGTGTGAAAAATTAGGGCAAAAAAGAGTTTCTTGGTTGTGTATTCAGATGGAGATTTTGTGGGGGAAATCTTACAAAATGACCTCCTAGAACAAAATGGAGCTCATGGTTGGATTCAAGTGTTGGTATGTGGCGACTGGTCATTCTATACTGTACACTCTTCATGTATCCTTGTTAGGGTCTGGGGTCGGGCCGGGCCATGGGTGGGGGTTTGGGGGTGGCAGCCCCAGAAAAGTGGGGGTTCAGGGGCGGCAGTCCTCGATAAAAAAATTTCTCCTACTTTTTCGCGGCATTACCAGAAAAAGGGAAAATTATCGGAAAAAAGGGAAAATCACCGAAAAGGGAAAAACCCCGATTTTGTATAACCCTAATTTATAAGGGGTTTGGGAGAGAGTTACAGTATGATAAGAAATAGGCGATTATTCGCAATATTGTAATAGGGTTTTGCATTGGTTAAATAATATCATTGGATGGCTTTGGTTTGGTGGATGTAGCCCACATTGGGTGAACCGCGTTAAATTCTCTATGTTATTTTTCTGTGTGTTTTATTTTCCTGGTTTATGTGATAAAATCTGCATTTAGCTTTTAGATAGTTGCCTTCAAAACCTAACATCAAGTTGGCCGAGAGATGAATTTTGATATATAATTTTCCCTATTTTGGTTACTAGAAAACAAATGCACTTTTTTTTTTTGTAAAAAGCCCTATTTAGGATTGTATAGTCATCATTATGTAGAAAATTATTAAGAAAATCCGAAAATAAAAATCTTCCATCGGTTGAAAATTTTCTAAAAGGGGCTAACATGAAATTTTTTGAGTATGGAAAATTTAATCAAAATGAGTAGATATTTCGAGTTTGGCAGCTAAAGTGGGTGGCACCACCAGGTGGCTCCGCCACTACCCCACCACCAGGGGGGCATTTTTTGCCTTGTATACCCTAATCAAGCAACTTTTTTTCAAAGGGCATAACTTTCACCCAAGTTGTCCTTTTTCACTCTTCTTGGACTCGTTGGAAAGGTGACTCAGAGATCTATGATGTGGTGCTAGATATTTTTTGATATTTTGAATTTTTGATAGTGTTTCTTTTGAAAAAAATTGGGTGTTCTATTTGAGCTTCGAGAGGTGATATCGAGTGCATACAAAGTCAAATTTTGAACTTCGAATAGTCGACAAAAAGCTTGTTCAGAGCACTACGCAGTGGATTAGGTTTGGAGTTTTTTTAACATGATTTATTTGTTGATATTCTATCCTGAGTTTTTGTATGGGTTTCTTTGACTATGGTGATACTATGAGCTTATGAATTGTTAGATCTAGAAGATTTGATGTTGGATTCATTGTATGTTAAGTTGTACATCTTGGATTACTCTATTTTTGACATGGTTATTAGTATTGGTTGGATTTTTATGCTTCATTATTGTATCTACAAGTTGTGTAGCATTGTAGGTGGTCTATACTTACTTGTTGCACCTATGACTTGGACATGGGTTGTCTATGTCCATAGATATTTTAGTGTTGATGCATTTTCAGTTTTGGTGGCTTGGTTTAGTCACTTGGTTTTCATGGTTTTGATGTCATGTTGAGGAGGTGAGATGGTATTACTAGGTATAGTCATGGTATGAGACCTATGTATTTGACTATGTTATGCAAATATGTGGACAAGGTTGGGTTGAGTTGTTGGTAAATTTGGTGGTGATCATGGTGTCATGGATGTTTCTTGTGCTTTAAAGACTTTGGAATGTCATGATGGTTTATGTAGGTGCATTGTTGGTGGTGGTGGATTGGTTCTTGATTTAGGTTGTGGTGGTGAATCTTATTGGCATGAGGATCATGGTTTACTTTCCTTTCTTATTGAGGAGCTTATGTTGCATTTGAGTTCTTTGATTGTGTGAGGGAACTCTTTGGTTGATCTTCATTAGGATATTTTTATTGCAATGTCATGATATCTTGTTATATTTATTGGTTATGCACTTTCAGTGGGAGACTTTTACAGTGGTCACTTGGTGGTGATGGATATGCTTATAATGGTTTGTTGGTGGTTGCATGTTTCTTCTTGTCTTGGATATCTTGGTTTCACTTGTATGTTACTAATATTGCAGTTGAGTGTGTGTAGACTTGGATGATCTTCATGGAGAGGATGATTGTCATTATTCCATGTGTAGCTTGTATCACGGTTCAATGGGATTTGTTGGCAATGATGTAGATGCATCATTGGTATGGTTATCTTCATGTGATTAGGGATATGTTTTCTTGGTTTAGAGTGTTTGCTATTATGTCATGGTTTACTCTTGATGCTATCTTAGAGTTGTGGCATGGCACATGTTCTCTTGAGACCAGGATGTTTATATATATGTTATGGTGCATGTGATCTCCTAGGAGGAGATGGTTAGATCATGGATTCCATGTTTATGTTCCTAATTCATGATTGGAGCTTTGACATTGATCGTGGTAGTGATTCTATTGGTATTGGATACATTGATCATTTGCTTGATTACTTCATGATGGTACTATGTTGCATTTGGGGTTTTTCATGGATTTATTGGTTATAGGTATCAATGGATACTTAGAGACTTAGGTGATGGTTCAAATTCTCTTGTGATTAGATACATTTTCTTCAGACGGTTACTCTTTGGAGGTTTTAGCAGGAAGACCTAGGAGCTTTCACCTGGTTATAGATGAATAAAGGAGATTGTTCTTGGAGTAAGTCATGATGGCTTCGTTATCCTGGAGGATAATTCACATTTCCCACTCTTGGTCTACTTGGCAACTTATGATTTGAGAGGTATTTTCCCATTATATATTTTAGATGTGTTATGGTTTTGTTCTTTGATTTCTCATGGGATTGAATTGATTCATGGTGATTGATTATGGATACTCATTGGAGGATTTTTTAGCATGAGGATTTTTTAGCATGAGTTTATATGCTTTATCTTTTATATATATGGATCTTGAGATATGGATAGTTAGTTCTGGAGGATTCATTTTGAGGGATATTATATAGCATCCTTATCTCCTTGTGCATTTGAGTTTATGATATCATTCTTTGATGAGGATTGTTAGGAGATGGTTTATGGGCTGCTTTCCAATTATGGGGATGGTTACCTTGAGTTTGATCTTCTTGGTTAGAGAGGCTTACATCCATGTTTAACATTTACATTGATTCATATGTTGTACTTGATCTATGAGAATGAGTTTTATGGATGTTTTTGAGGTTTTTCATTTGGGGTTGTTTAGGAGATCATACTTGACACATCAGTACACTTTTGAGGTGTTGGTAGGAGGACATTATGGTTTATAGGTTTTCTCTCTTCATGATTCCTTTCTAGATGTTCATGTTTTGGGAGGATGGTGGCAACATGTTGTGAGAGATTATATAGCTCTTTGGGTTGTATGTGTGGATTATTGTTATTGTTCTTGGTACTTCATGTTTTCATTTACTTATCACACCTTGATGTATAGTGTTGATTGGTAGACTTTATATGCTTTGACATTACCTATGCAGTGGGAGTTATTGGATATGTATGTTCTTCATTGACAAATTTGATACATGGAGCTTGGTTGTAGTTTATAGGCTGCATATGTTCTTGGCATGATTTTACTAATGTATTGATACCTTGGAGGTATGGATGGTTGGATGTGTTAGCATTTGTTGTGGATGCTATCTCTGATTGTGTGGGTTTTTTTTTAGTTGACAACAACTTGGTTAGAACCTTTGTTATCACTTAGATTTGATGCTTGTGCTCATGTATTAGTGCATTTTCACCTTGGCATGTTCCTTTTCTTCCATAGGTGGCATGTTGGAGGATGAGAGGATTTATTTCTTGAGAAGGTGGTCACTTTTCTCTTATTGCAAGCATCTTGATCGAGCACAAGATCATTTTGGAGATTCATGTGGTTTCATGTGTGGCTATAGTGATGTATTTTATGTATTGATCCCTTATGCAATGTATACAACAAGTGGGAGAATGTTGGGATATGGTTTTGTACACCATTGCATAAATTATTTTATCATAATATTGTAATTAAATAATTATTTAGTTGTGATACACCTTGATGGTGTTATTAATCACACTAGGTAATTGTTTGGGGTCCACTTGATGTTGTATTGTAACATTGTATTATTATTATTTGTGTGGGAGGCAATTGATAATAATTTAATATTGGGGAAATATTAAATAATGTGATGTCTTAATACATAATATTAAATAAGGGGTTAATGGTTTTGTATTCACATGGTTTTGTCGTACATGGTTTAACCTAAACCACTAGTTGTATTATGTGTGAGCTTGTGTCTATAAAATAAAACACATGTGTAGTGGTTTAGGTTGGCTGAGTGGTTTAGGTTGGCTAGGTGGTTTAAGTTGGCTGAGTGGTTTAGGTTGGCTAAGTGGTTTAAGTTGGCTGAGTGGTTTGGTTGTCATTATTGAGTCTTCTTGAGAGTGAATTTGTGAATCATGGCATGGGATGTGTGGATTCATGCTTGGACACATGGGAATGCATTGGAGGGCTTGATGCTTCAGAATTTTTCATTGTAACTCTTCTATTTGCTTCATGGCTAATTAATATGATGGAGTATGGATGCTTTTGGAGGCTGGGTTTTTCCATCTTGATAGTTTTCCCAAGGTATATCTTGTGTCATATTTGATGGGTATGTTTTATATTCTCTTGCATGTGGATTTTGAGCACTTATTTGCATTGTTATCTCTTTTGGGTTATGTGGAAATTGTCATAAGATGGTTGCAACTTTCCTTACAATAGGGAGAGGTAGGGTGGGAGGGATAGAGGGAGGGAGAGAGATAAGGTGTAAAGAATATAGAGATGTATGTAGAGAGAGGTAGGGTGGGAGAGGTAGAGAGAGGTTGTGTGTGTGTTTGTGTGAGAGAGAGAGGTTGTTTGTGTGTTAGAGAGAGAGGGAAGGAGGGAGATAGAGAGGTAAGTAGAGAGAGGTAGGGTGGGAGAAGCAGAGAGAGAGGTGGTGTGTGTGTGTGAGTTAGGAGGGGTAGGTGGAGTAAGGGAGATGTAGGGTGGGAGGGATAGATGGAGGAAGAGAGAGGGAAGGATGGAGTGAGTGATAAAGGGAGGGGTAGGTGGAGAGAGAGAGGGGGGAAGAGGGGAAAATGGAGGGAGAGAAAGGTTAGGAGGAATGGTGAGAGAGGAGAGATAAAGAGAAGTAGAGAGGGATGGGGGAGGGAGAGGTAGCAAGGTAGCATGGGAGGGATAGAGGGAGAGAGAGGAAATTGGGAAGACATGGAGAGGTAGGTAGAGAGAGGTAAGGTGGAAGGAATAGAGGGAGAGGTAGGTAGAGAGAGTGAGGGGAGATAGTGAGAAGTAGACAGGGAAGGAGAAAGAGAAGTAGAGAGAGGGAGATGTTGAGGAGGGAGAGGTAGGTAGAAAGAGAGGTAGAGTGGGATGGATTGAGGGAAAGGTAGGTAGAGAGGGAGAGGGTGTGTGGATATAGAGAGGGAGAGAGATATGAAAGGGGGAAGAGTGAGGGGTAGGCAGAGAGAGGTAAGGTGCAAGGAATAGAGAGATAGGTAGGTAGAGAGAAAGAGAGGTAGAGAGGGTTAGGTAGAGAGAGGAAGAGGTAGGGTGGGAGGGATAGAGGGAGGAAGAGAGGGACAGAGGGAGGGAGTGAGCAAGGGATAAAGGGAGGGATAAGTAGAGAGAGAGAGGTACGGTTGGAGGGATAGAGTGAGAGGTATATAGAGAGAAGAAGAGAGGGATGAATGTAGGGAGGGGATATAGAGAGAAGTAGATGGAGAAGGGTTTGAGAGAGAGGTAGAGAGAGGGGAAAAGGTGGGAGGGAGGGAGAGGTAGGGTGAGATAAATTGAGAGAAATGT